>JAECWM010000225.1:457500-740000 GCA_018150695.1 Drosophila oshimai | reverse complement strand
CGAGTAAGGGCTTTACACTTTCAAAGCAGTTTTTCTACACACAGGTTAAAGCCATTGAAAATCTTTAATAACAACCTGGTGTTTTTGGAAGTACACATTAAACCAAAGCCAAATGGAGTACTCCTGGTCGAAGCACTTGGCACTTGGTTAGCTTGCCTTTCACTTATTCCGCCAGCAAAGGAAGGAAATCTGTGGAAAAACCGCCAACCATCAACTGCTGCTGTTGTGTGAAAAACTGATGCCAGTAGTTAATGGTACTTTGTATGCAAAGTGCAAGACAAAACGAAAACAAACAAAGGGCGAGGGCAGAGGAACCATCGAGGAGGAGCCATCGGGAAATGCTGAAAGAAGACGTCTGCCCGGTGGCCACAAACCGTTTTTTGGCTGCTATTTGATTATATAAAATTTCCGCATTTTTCGCTGGTTGTAAGCGTTTAGTGGCACACAACTGACAGCTGCCGAAATGTCGGCTAGCGTTTAGTTCCTCCAGCTGCTGCCGGTTCCCTGTGTGTCTGCGTCTGTGCCTGTGATGTGATTAAGATGGTTAGTCATTCTATTTAAGAGCTTCGCCCTAAGCTCTTTCGCCACTAAAGCGGAAGCCAGGCGAACGACTCTCATGGGCTATCTGCGATATGGAATCAGATGCTCGAATCAAATTAACGTCGGTTTATTTTCGTGATGTACTTACGACCATCGTGGGCTTGCTTTCAATAACTGCGATAAAAACAAATAGTTTTCGAACATTGATTGAGGTAAATACTTAAAGGTGATCGCTCGTTGATAGCCATCGAAGTTATCAATGTTCATTTTGTGAAAAAAAGACAACTATACTATTTAGACTTACTTTTAGTTTTAAAAACAAGTTTTATTAGAATACAGTACAAGAAATTTAATTCCTAATTGTTTTCAAAACATTTATTCTTTTTATTTAATTTAAAAGAAGATAGAAAATATTTTTAAAATGTTTAAAACTAAATGCTTAAATATCAACACCAAATTTTTTTTTGTAGATAGGTACTTTTTTCCTTAAAGTAATTAAATTTACACAAAAAAAAAAAAAAACCTAATAGAGAACTGTGTAAATGTTATGATATTAAACTCTTTATTTTATTGCCAGTTTTTTAGAGGTCTTAAAACCCTTCATACATTATTTGTAAACCTCACTTTTTGGTTTTTTTGTTTTATTAAGCCTTGAATTATTATTTGGTTGTAATATGAAATGTTATGACATTTCAATGGTATTGTTGACAAGTTGAAAAAACCTCTGAAAGTAATTCTGTCTGTCTGTCATTAACTCCCGTTTTGTATTTTTTTGCCAAGCCAAAAATAATGCTTCAATGAATTTCATTTCGATGGATTTCCGCTTTCCTTTTTTTTTTCATTATGTGGAGAGGTTCTTCCTTTTTCTCCACTGCCTTTTACAGCATTTGGTACTTGCTACCTTGAAAATAAAAGAGGTGTGCGGGGGACTTGGCCATTACTTCGATTTGTTTCTTATTTAAATTTTGTATACACTTCGGTTTGAAACGGAGGAGGATAGATATTGTACAGAGCAAAAGAGACGGAAATAAAGGGAGTGAGGACGTTAAGTGCCTTTGTCGGTTGCAAAAGCGAATTAATGCCGGGGGAAAAAAGTAAAGGAAAATCGCTGCGGTTTCCTACTCTAATGCGTTTAATTTATATCCTCTCTACCAACTACAACAAATAAAAGCAAAAGAAACGGCCAGGGCTTCGGGGGGATAAAATAAAAATATATATTTATTTTACAGCTGCTGCACTTAGATGTGCGATGGCAATAAAAAGCAGCCCCAGCAAGTGGCATTCAACACCTTTTTTTGTTCGCTTTCTATTTCCTCTGCCAGAAAAGCTTAATAAACAAACGCCGAAAATGGTCTAAAGGTGGGTGGTGGTTGGGTGGTTGGGTGATTGGGTGGTGCACGTGAGTGCGAGTGGTGTGCGTTGGGTGGTGCGTTATAAACATTTAAGTCCACAATTTGCACAGCGTGTAAGGGCGCAGCACCGCAACGCAACCTTCACCACCGCCCCCGCCCACTCGATGTCCTCCACTCGGCTTCAAGTGGAAATATCCGAGCAGCAGCCAAATGCTGCCCAAATGCAATTTTCACGTGCAACCGCAACGATATTTATGCCACACCAGCAACAAAAGCTCAGCCGGAACCAATTTCAACACTAAACAAAAAGGGTCCATCAAAAAAGTTTGATGTTTCAGATTTCAATCTGTTTAGAAACTATTTACTTTTTTAAAATTTGGTCCTTTTCATTATCACCAAACGAAAAGAAATAATACAAAATGATCAATACAATAACTGTTCGTAAATTTATTATATTTAAATATAATTATTTGCAACAAATAACAATATGAATGTTGTTTTTTAGAAAGCTTTTTTTACATATTAAATTTCATATATAGATATTTGTTTGTATTATAAAAGCTTATTTAAATTAAATTTAAATAATTTAAGCCTGAATTTGTTTTGTTTTTATAAGAGCTGGTTAATAAAGTGATTAAACAGTTTTTGATTGGAATAACTTTTTTAAAGCTACATATTTCAAGTTAGTCTTGTATAAATTAAGAAATAAATAAGCTTAATATTTTATTAATAAAAATAATAAAAATATTTAATAAAAACTAGTTAGGAAAACATCAAAATTATCCTAACCAATTTGTCCAAGTGACCAAGGAGGCAACCCAGCTGCTGCCTGGCAGCTCGACCCACACCACCTGACAGTAGATGACACCACCCCCCTTAGCACCACCCAAAACCACCCACCTCACCCACCCAAAGTCACAGCTGCACCTTTCGCCACCATCGCATGTGTGTGCGGCTGGCTAGCTGCGTGTGGGTTCTGTGTTGTGTTTGGTCGTTGGGGTCGAAGAGTTCCATGCGTGCCCTTCCTGCTTCTCCTCCTGCTCCTGCGATGTGGCAACATAAACATCCCACCCTCAGTGGGGCTGGATCAACAGGGCGGAGGGGGGACCCACAGGGACACAGGGCCATGGACAATGGCAAGGTGAAAATATTTTGGGAAGTTCCAATTTTTAACTTTGGGCAGAGTGAAATTTTATTTCAGTTCATTTTTGAAGACTAACAAAAACATGAAATTGCTGATTGCGAAGCCAGTTTTATCGTTTGATGTACATACAAAAATCACCTTTAATATTCAAACAATTCAGCTTTAAAATTAAAAACATAGGTAAATTCCTAAAAGACAGTGGTTTTTGATGGTATCCCACAGAAATGTATACATTTAGAACTTGAATTTTATGTAACATACATAAAATGTACATTCAAGAGCACGTTATAAGGCTTTAAAAGACCTACCCTATCTATTTAATTACAGATTTTTCAGCTTAAATATTTGTTGATAAATGCGAATTTGAAAAAGGATATTTTCATGCTAGCCATTTTCTTTTATCAATATTACAAGCTTAGGTTTGAGTTGCTGCTATGCATCATACACATTGTATTTAAATAAGGAGCGTTTGGTTCTGGGCCCAAACATGTTCGATGGCTTCCATTTGGTAACAAACCCGACGACAACCCTGCAATCTCAAGTAGTCATAAACACGATCCGTGCACCTGCAACTGCCACGATTTCCCACTTTCCCAAGGGGGCGTGGCTCGGGTTTCCGGTTCCGGTGCAATGTGTCGCCGCCATTATGCAAATGCCAGCTCTCAAGTGGACAGACTGCTCATTGCAATCTGCATTTAAATGACCCCAGCGAGGTGCGAGAACGCTCCGAGATTCCTTGGCATCATTTGCAAAAATATTAAAGAAAACTCCTAGCCCAAATTGGAATATTACCTGTGCACCAAGAAATTATGCATGACCACGCCTTTTGCCGCATTAATCATCGCAAATGAGTTTCGGAATCGGTAATTTGAAAAGGCTCGTTTTAAAAGAAGGGGAGGCTATATCGTATAACAGAAGAAAGAAACCTAGTTTGCAGCAATTGATCGCTTATTTACTCCATTTTAATCATATCTTCTAAGTGGAAATATTTTTTTAGGATTTGTGTAAAACTTTTTGATAACTAATTTAACTAATAAAACATACTTAAATAATACATATTTTAATTAAAAACTCATTCCCACTTTTACTACTTTGAAAAGAACATGTTTTTCAATGAATTTTACATTTTTACTTTAAAATTATTACTTAAATGTTAATATAAAAGTTTGATTTAAGCCGTTTTAAATAATATTTTCAGACTTTTAGGCATAAGGATCAAATTAAAATCACTCAAAAATAAAAACAATTTAGTAATTATAAAATTATGTCTGCCTTGAAACTAAACATTAGTGTCCGAAAATGTATAATAAAGTAGAAACAATCACAAACTGTGTTGGCTTAAATTAAGTTATTTTTGCGCAAATCCTTGCTGTGATCCTTCCGATAAAAATATCTCAAAGCACTCCTTATAATATCAGTGTGTGTAAAATCTAAGCTCCAGACTAATTTCGCTTTTGGGGTGGGCAGGTGTAAATGCAAAATAAAGGTCCCCCGTCGTTTTCATAACTTTGACAAGGTAACACACACCAGCACACCCACACACTCTCCGCAGGGGAGACAGCTAATAAAGTTATACACACACACACACAAGATACAGACTGAACTGAAAGATTGTGTGTGTAATGCGTTTTGTTATGCTCCCATTTTCCCAAGAGAGTTGTTAACGTTTTTTCATAGCCGTGTTTACTCTTTTTCATCTTGGCGCCGAGACTCTAATGACACGCCTCCAGCCCACCGCCCACCGTTCCCCCTGGAGCCACGCCCCCTTTGGCTAGCAAGCGATAAGCGACAATAAACATAAAAAATGAATGCTCAGCCCCCCGGTGGAGCAGGCTTTTCCACCTTCCACCCACCCGCTTTCCCCGAACACCACTCCTCCACCGCTTTTCCACAATTGCAACGCGCGCCTGGCGAAAATTTTAACAACCGCATGAGATTTTCCTCACGTCGAGCTTTATTGTTGCTGTCACGGATTTTGGCGGATTTTCAACGCATAAACATCTTTTTCGTATTCGGTTGAAAGTAGCTAAAAGAAAAAAAAGCACGTGGAAGTAGCTTGCTATTTTGTATTCTTTGGGGACTCAAATTAGTTCACAACGAGAATTTATTAATTGAAGCATAATTTACGAGCTCCAAAGCGCATTTTTTTGAATAAAAAAGCATAGTAGGTTGTTAAAGGAAAACAAGCAAAACATATCATTAAAATATAATTACTGGCTATTTAAACACATTAAATAATTACCATATAATATATGCAACCAGCTTTAGTTAATCGCCTAGCAGTGCGAAAAAATGCACTTATAAAAAGAATAAACTAACAATAAAATGTTATTAAGCACCTGGGTTTTTGAGAATTTTTGTTTTGAGCTTTATTTTACTCATTTAAAATTATTAAAAAAAAACAATCAAACAATTGTACTATTTTTTGGGGTAAAACACGACGCCTTAAGGTGTGCTACACAATTGTTACTTGACTTTTCAAACCTGCACATGACTTAAATGCAAAAGACAAACTAATGAGCTTAACTCGAAATTATAACCACAAGAAGGCTTTCCTCGAACGAGGAACACTCGTAAATATGTGTAAAGTATTCCCATACCAGTTGATTTCCATTTAAATTCTTAGAAGTGCCCTGACATCTGGGACTAATTGCATTCGTCGCTCATCTCAAAACCTTCGACACAAATACGCTTAGATGTGTCTGCGTGCCATGTGAGAAATGCCAGATTATTAACAAATTCGTCTGCCATCCCCCTTCCTTTCGTTTCCTTCATTTCGCCTGTCAACTTGTCGCATCAGCAAATAAAGAGGCTGGCAGAAAAATAGGAACCCCAAGGAGAAGGAGCATGCTGCACAAGGAAAAGCCAGAGACGACTGTCAATACAATTTCCAGGGCAATTCGAAGCGGAAAAGTCAGCCAGGGAAATGCAGACGACTTGGGGACGTGGATGGGTGTGGGTGTGGGTGTCACAGCTCCAAATGCGATCAGCTCGACAGCTAAGCTCCACTTGCAAGGCAATTTTCTCCAAGGCGCTGACAGGGAAACAGATATGGCAATTGCGAAAATTATTTCCCTGGAAAACTTTTTGATGTTTTTGGGCCCAGCAATGTTTGTTAACTGCCAAATCAATCTACGCCAATCGATGCTGGGCAAAAACGCATCGTTGGCCTATTAAAAACCAATTTAATTTACTGGGGGCAGGCGGGGCTGGGACATGGTGAGCTGAGAACACACTGGAAAAATAAATGTTTTAAAACTTAATATGGGTTTAATTTAAAAACGTTGTTTTCTAAAAGGATAATTAGTAAAATTAGAGTAAATATCTCCAGTATCGTTTAAATTGTAGAAATTTTAAAGAGTGTCACAATAGTTACGAAAGTTTTGAACTCTTAGCTTTAAATTTAAAAATGTGTCTACAAGTATGTTACTCAATATTTTAAACGAGGACATCCGTTATATTTTTCACAATATATTTTTACAGCATACTTTTAGACCCCTTTTAATTTCAAAACTCTAATTTTATCTTAATATCTTTTAATATAACCGATATAAACATCAAAAGTAAAAATATTTTTGATCAATATATCATTATTTACATTAACATTATTTAATTATTAAAAATAAATATTTTCTAACATATATATATATATATCATTTCATAATCAAAAAACAAGAATGACTTATTTAAACAATTTTTTAAACCCTTTTTATAGGTTTTTTAAATATCGTTGTAAAGCAAATAAAACGGTGTTTAATTTTGATAACCAATTTGATTAAAAGTTTACCAAAACAATTTAAAGTCTTTAATTTTGCTCAGTTATTTTTTGTTTTGTTTTTTTTACTGTGTGGGGAACACATTTTCAGCAACCACGAAATTTGATCAGAGATAAATTCCAATTATTAAAATCGAATTTGCACAGCAAGTCAGCACATCCAACATGCAAGGGGCGTGGTCAGTGGTCGAGGGGCGGTGTGTGTTGCATTTTGGAAGCCATTGAAACATTTTATCAAATTCTAATTATGCAAAACGGAGGGGAAAAAGCAATTAAACCGAATGTCCCCAAATGCTCGCATGCAACTAACTATAAAATGTGCAAATTATCAGATCTCCAAAGCGCATAGACTGTGGGGGCGTGGCAAACACACAATGTTCAATGAAAGTAACTCCATTTCTTGATACGTTTTCCAATTAACTCTGCTGTCCAGTGTTAGTAATCGCCATTTGCCTAACAAATTTGCCATAAAATTGCATTTTTTCGTGCTTCAATAAATTGTCAAATCTACAAATCAACGATAACTAAATCTTTTGGGGGGAGGGGATTACATGCATAAATGGAATACCCGGTTACCGCTTCATAAAATTGCACTTTAAACAATCGAATTGACGGTGCTCGAGCTGACCCAATAGCCCGAGAAAAATAAAAAGCTTAAAAAGGGGGAAAAACAAAAACAGGAAGTGTCCACAATAGCGATAGCATAAAGAATAAATTGTAAATAAATAAATTTTATTGCAAGGCGAATGAAGCAGTGCTTTTGTTTTACACTTTCTGCATCATAGGCGCATCCATTTGACAATTGACAGCAAATCGAATGGCGAAAACAGGGAGAAAGTAAAAAAAAAATGTTGAAAATTGCGAAATTTAAGCAAACATAAAGAAAAAACCATCAAGTAGGGAATCATGCGATTGTACGTGGTTTGATGTTGCTTAACGAACTTTCAGTTGCCCGTTGAAATAATTACCATTATTTTATTTTTTTTTATCAGGGAATGATAAACATATTTTGTGAATTGAAATCCCTTATAATGTTTTTCACCAGATTTTAGAAATAAACAATTTTTTCATCCCTTAAGGCAACTTTAAAGTCTTCATTCGGAAATTACATTTAGTATAATTTTTGTAAACTATAATACTTTATTTTTTTTAATTTAGTTCTTTTAACTTTATCAAATGAAGCCGTTCCGTTAGATGATATAAGTCATTGTTTTAATTATACTTGTACTATCAAAATAAAGTCATTTTTTTTAAGGAGTTGACGCTAATAATATTTTTTAAAACATTATATTTTTGTTTACAAATTTTCGAATATTGGAAGAGCCACAGAAATAGCACGGGTTTTGAAATCACTAGACAAGTACTACCACATCCGACGGTTTTTTTACAAAATATTTTTAAAAACCTCGATCGCTGAGTGTTTTTCATATGGAAATCAAATCCGTTGCATATTCACAGGCGCCACTCGAAATGGTTTTTCGCCGTTTTCCTGTTTTAAGATTAAGATGCGTATGTGCCAAATACACATTCATAAATACACAAATGTTCCTTAATATGTTCATAAATAATAAAAAGGAGTAATAACAATGTGTATAAAAACAAATATAAATAATGCATAAATGCAATGGCGAGCAGTCAGCGAGAAATAAAGACACGACCCATTAACTTAAATGATTGCTCTCAGTCTCCCCGTCTCTTTTTATTCCCTCCACCTGTCTCTTTCTCTTCTTATTTTTAAAGCTTTGGCACGTCGTCATGAAATATGCATGCATCATATTTACACGAATAGCATTAATTTTGCAATTTCACTGCCGTTTCTTTGAACGTTTCACCATAGGTTCACAAAAGAAAAATGTTTTAATATTCGTTTTTTTTGAAGCTAAATGGTGGAGACTGAAAAATGATTCGCCATAAATATGCTGCATTGTAAATGGAGTCATATTCTGTGGATGATACAAATATATGATATATAAATTTAAATTCGCGAGTGAAGGTATTTTGCACCCGTTACTTAAGTATTGTTACAATTTGAAAATTAGTATAAGATGTGATTAAAAAATAGTCAAATTTGTATTACCATTCTTCGGTTAACATGAAAACAGAGAGTGTACTTTTAAAATAATAAATATTTTTTAATAAAAATTTTATTGTACAATGCTGATACTGAATAATTTAAATTAATAAATACATTTGTGGCAAACTGTTTTGCACAACAAAATAAATTGAATTAAATTGCCAAATGAAAGTCCAACAGAAACATAAATAACACTAATGACCAATTCCCAACAGAGCGATCAAAGGCACAAAACGCCAAATATTTTCATAATTAATCAAATTGATTTACGCTGATCTCCCGCACATTTGGATGTCCCTGTCCTGATTTCCAAACATTTTATTGCCTTTTTTGCAGAGCCTATAAATCAAATGGAAAAGCTGGAACTGCAACCAGATCCTGTTTAGAGGCGTAGCTTAAGAGCGGCGCAGCGGACAATTATTCAATTATTTCCGAACGCTAATTAGTCGGACAACTAGAGCCACAATGATTATTATTTCTTCCTTTGACATTAACGCACGCAAAAAAATGAAATCAATTAGGCCAGTCATCGAACAAAATGGAAAATAATCTCGCCATGGGGCCGCCGTTGATTATTGTGATGGATATTTTATGTGACACCACTGACCGTCTCTCGCAGACCGCGCCGGGTTGACCCCATTGCAGCTGCAGCGGCTGACATTTTTGATGCTGCTTTGTTTCCGTTTCCGCTGGGGCTTGACATCCGCGATTCGGTTTCGCCACCACACCGCCCCCACACCCCATTCGAAATTCAATTTTCCGCCGTTTTTATGATAATTTATATATCAATATACACACGAAAAACAAAATTACATTTTGCTTATTAATTTATGCACGAAACTCGCGGGACCGAATTAATTGATTTGTGTGTGCAAAATTATGGAATTTTAAATTAGTATCATTTTGAACAATGTTTTACACTAAATTGTCACAAGTATTTTGTTCAAAAAATGTATGTCTACTGCATGTCAGCCGATCGCAAACTGGAAACTGAACCGAAGGCATTCCATTACCATATGCCAATTATGCTGCCCCAATATTATGCCTTTGGATACACTCGAGTAGCTCCCATCTGCAAAATAAACTACCTAAAGACGGCAAACCAAGTGTGTGCCTATGAGTGAGCGATCAATCGGAACGGTACCAAATGGTTATGATAAATGCTTAAGATTGACATGAATACAGGGTTCCCCAGTGCACATAAAAAAAAAACTGGAAAAACAAATTGATAAATTCATAAATTCCACAAATTAATTTAAGCTTAGGTACGACAAATTATCTTAAACCAGGGACCGAAGAATCAAATTTAACTTTATTAAATCTGAAGAAAATAAAAGTATAGAACTTTAAGAACAAAAGTCAAAGTATTCAGGTACAAAGTTTCCCTTTTTTATTTATGCTAGAAAAGTTTTGAAAAAATATCTAAGTAGCTAAGATTGTTTTCGTAGTGCTTTTCTTTTGCACTACGATTTATCACTCAAAACGACCTACCCACTTTAGGGCACCCCAAACAAAAGTTATTACATCTTTTTTATGTGTTTCATTGTTTTTTTTTCAAAAATTAAATTTTAAAAAATCTTTTGGCTGTTTTTCGTATGGGAATAAAAAGCATTTCGTGCTTTTTAGCAGTTTGGGATACTTCTTTGTCTTGAAATCCTTGCCCGATGGAAAAATGTCCAAGGATGATTTATAAGACCAATTCCGTGGCCACAACATGAAATGATGAACTGTAAAATATTCAAGGTTTTGTGCAGGCTTACTAGTGTTGATAGTTATTCCATTTCATAGTAATAGTTAAATGTTAACCATGTTTACTTAAAAATCTAATCGCTACTTGACCAACTTTTTTTATTATTCATATTTGGTGCCATCTACTGGTAGAAAACAGTACCTCTGAATTTTACCTTTATTTTACATCTTTCCATAGCCGTTCTACTCGCGCATGCATACATTTTACACTCTACTCTACACAGATTAGTTGGGTGTCAGTTCTGCCAATTTGGCCTTTTTCCGGACAGATCTGTCCTTTTTAAAACGGCCTTAGCCGGAAAAAATGTCGAACAGCCCCTGTCCGGAAATCTGTCCTTTTTTAAACGCTTTATATAAGTTTCACTTGTGGCTATCTGGCTATCTGGCTGGCTGGCTGGCTGCGTAACACTTTTTGGTTTGCATGCAGGCCCGCCAACTTGTTTTTTACCGATAGTTTATCGATATCTATAGAAGAGCGCGCTCTTTCAAACCGGAAAGCGTTTTTTTTAGTTTTTTTAAACTATTAATATTATTTGACAATAACTTTTGAAGGAAAAGTTGAATGATTTTTGCTTGAATCTACCTGATTTTAAAAACTAAATGACCTTTATTGAGAGCTAACCACAAAAATCGTGAAGACTATTCAAAATAAAGAATCCATCTCAAAAAGTTACATCTCATTTCGTTTAAAATGTTATTTGAAGCGATTAAATCGATCACACATAATAATCACCAAATGCTATGAATAATGTACAAAGAGTTGTAAGCAAATTAATTCATGATGTTTTTTTGGAAAAATTTTCTTAAAAGTATTCGAAAAAAAATTTTTGTTTTTGTGCTAAGACCCTAAAAACTTACTTTGGGCTTGTAAATTTCATGTTATCCCTTCAAGAATTTTTGTTTAATTGCAAGTTTTTAGTCCGCTCACAAATAATCATGTCAAATGTGAATCTGAAGTAAAAAAAATCGTACCTAATAACATAAATTTGTTAAAACAATAAGTTGGCCTTTTTTTTGTCCTTTTTTTACGTGTTGTCCCTTTTTTTGGACTTTTTTTGGCTGAGCTGGCCTTTTAATTGAACTAACTGCTGGCAGCACTGGTGGGTGTACTGTGGCAAATCCATTTATTAACACTTTTCTCTTAATATCCGTAAATTTTTTGCTTGTTTGTTTATGTTTCGCATTAGAGGTGGTACATGTCTTCTTAGTAAGACGTCCCTGTATATCGATGTATATCGTAATCGATGCATCGTCAGGTTAAAAGTGCTTTCACTAGCAACAGCTGTGCCAGGCTAACAAATTGCTGTTTGTTTTCATTTTGAAGTAAATTTAAAAACTTATTGTTTGAAGATGAATTATGTGAAGCGGAAACCCATTTCGTGGTCGCGCCACTACGAAACATTGCTCTTCGACCTGTGGGAGGAAAACATTTCGGCTATGCAGTCTGGTCACAAAAACACCACCGTTTACCGGGCGATAGCCGAGAAACTGGACGAAGCGGGATTTATTGGGGTGGAGATGAAGGACGTGCGCACCAAGATCGACAATGTAACCCGGAAATTCAGGTAAGTAATCTTTAAGTTTATCTCGAAACAATAATAAACCCCAAAAAACACAGAGCCGAAGCAAAAGAGGGGCACTCGACATGGATCCACTTTCCAAGACTAAATCGAATTCTGGGAGTCTTGAAGCCAGTAAAGTATGGTCATTTAATGTTGCAAAGCACAGGTAAGCACATTGGTTTTCTGATTTCTCTCTGATCTGTTCATAACTTCAGTAATATCATCTATAAATATAATTTTTAGCAGATGTGAATGGAAAGAAGGATAAAATCTCTGAAAAGGCCGAACACCTAGAATACCACTTAGATGAGACGGGTGTTCCCAGCGAGGAAGGTGAAGAAGCGTGGGAGCAGACTCTGGACATGCTGTCGAATTCGGGGACCCTTTATGATGACCTGCCGTCAGGGCCACCCTCAAAAAGGCAAAAACGTGATGGTCATGTTGATGAGCTGACATCCTTCGAGGCCGGAATTCTTGCAACCACAAGAGAACGCAACGAGGAGCTGAAGAAGATGAGAGAGGACCTAACTGAAATTAGCAGACGGCGTCTGATGGCTTTGGAGCGCCTTGAAAAGACCATGGTACGCATGGAGGCAGCCAACGCTAAGTTCCATCAACAAATGCTGGACAAGTTTAAGTAAAAAGAAGACATTATAAAAATGTAAGCGGAAAGAAACATGTAGATCACAGAATTTTACCTGCTTCCTATGCATTTATAATGTTTATTCTGTGGTTTTGCAAAAAAGCGGACGCAGGCTTAATTTTCCCTGAATCCTAACTAGAAATGTTTTAATTTGTGGTTAAACCTTTTAAAGTCAAGACCATATTTGTAGCTCTCCACGGCTATATGCAACTTTTATCTACCAGAACTTACGTAGTATTTCTTTCTCTTAAAACAAAGTCTAACTTGTAAAAATCTAAATTTATAATTATAAGAAAAACTCTCAGAAATCTCTTCCAACCAAATTCCCACATATTGTATATGTTATGCCGAATCGGGTGGGAAAAGATTTCTGAGACGCCGTAGTATAAGTTAACCTAGTTTAACAAGCCATAAGATTCACGTTAAAAAAAACTCGCCGTAATTTTTCATTGTAAATACTGGCTTAAACATTAAAAGTGTAATTATAGAGCTGTCATGTGTTTTAAAACTGTATTTTATTATAAAAGTAACGAGCAAAGTAACTATATGATAAAAGATGATAAAGATAAGATATATGATAAAGAGTGATTGTTTTCACAAGGTTAAAATGAACTATTTTTTGTGTACTATCTTTCTGCGTGGTTGTTAATAAAGTACGATATCGCATTTCTCATTGCTTCCGGAGAATCGCAAAAGTCGGTGAGACCATCAGTTTCCTCGGGTTGTGGGCGGTCGTCTTCACTTATCTTCCAATGTTTGGGAATCTCGCTTTTCTTGCAATTTAAAAAGTTGTGTAAAACACAAGAGGCCATAATTACCAGAGATGCTTTACGACAGCGATTATCTAATCCTTTCTGAAGTCGTCCGAAGCGACATTTTAGCTGGCGGAAAGCGTTCTCCGCAATCCTCTTTGTCTTGGAATGGGCGTCGTTGAAAATAATTTCATTCTCGTACGGAGAGTTCTCGAAAGGGTAAGCCTTCATGACGGTTGTCGAAAACCTAAAGGCCGAATCTCCAAGTAGAAACACTGGCACCTCGACGCCTTCCATCGTCTTTGAGTTGGCCTTTAAAATATCTGTTGACTCCACCATTTTCTTTAGTTTGCTATCTGCATACATCTGTGACTTGCTGCAACGACCCTGACAGCCTGTGTTCACATAAAGGAATCGGCCCCTGAAGGGAATGACAAGATATTAGTGTCGGGTTATTAGAAATTTCAGGTGTGAAGCCTTTTACCTATGATCGACTAGCGCGAGGAGGACAGTAGAATACCAGCCCTTTAAATTCAAATAGTCCTCGGCATCTGAAACAGGTGGACGTACTCCAATGTGTGTTCCATCTACAAAAAGCGTTGTAAATAACAGTGCTAAGTACAAACATGTTCATTCTCTTACCCAATACTCCGAAGCATTGAGGGAATCCTACATCCTCAAAGCCCGGGACGCATTCATCCAGTTTTTCCTGGGTGAGAAATTCGGGGGGTAAGTACTCAGGGGCAAACACACGCATCAGCTCCCTGCAGATCTCATTCATGATTCTTGGCACCGCCGATGAAGGGACACCAAACAGTCTGCCCACTTTGCGATAATCCTTCGACGATCCCATGGTGTACAGAGCTAAAGCTATGCGTTTGTCCTTGGGGATTGTATTCGGGTCTTCCTCCTTAGCGTCCCCACTTAACAAGCGCTCCACTATATCCAGAAAGTGCTCCCTCTCCATCCGAAAACTGTCCTTGAAGAAGTCATCCGAACCTTCTGGAACATCTCGCTCCCAAAATGTTCCATCTGGGCGCTGTAGGTTGTCAATGATTTGTAGTTATCATCATTTCGTATTCTGGAGTACTTACATCCTGTGAAGGTAACATAATAGGATCCGCCTCAGCAAATGCAACAACCAGTTGGCACACATTTTTGGCCATCTCTTCCTCCTGTTCCTGCAACACCAATAGTTGCTGCAGCAATCTGTTATTGTTTTCCTGGACCATTAGCATTACGCTCAATATTTTATTAGTATCCATTGTTTTAAAATATTCGCAAAATCCTGAGTTTCCCAAATCAAAACATGCCGGTCAGCTGTGTTTTTTCAAAAACTATCGATAGTTAGCAAAATCCCAGTGTTGGGAAGGATCCAAATGTTTGTACTTGTACTCTTAGCTCAATAAATAAATAATTGAATACAATTTTTTAGGTACTTGGGAGGTACACAAATATTTTTTGTTGTTTGTATTTTTAGAAGATGTTGAGCTGATTTAAAAATTGTAAAGTACCTTATACCTCAGGTACATAGGTACAAAAAAGCCTTACCTTTTCCAACACTGAACATGAACGTACATATAATATAAAACCCGGCTTAGAGATAACGAATCAAAAGAATTGTGTTTTTCATTCGCCCACAGTGCGTCACTTGGTCATCTGATTTCCACCAAGATGGAAGAACTTGGCATTCGAGCTGGGATATTGTTGTTAGTCCTGCTGATCGCCGGATGCGAATCGGATCAAAGGTTCCAGTACGAGATTAAGGAGTTCCAAGTGCCGCTGGATCACTTCAGCTTCCTGATCAATGCCACCTTCAACATCCGGTATTTGTACAACGACTCGTTTGTGGACAAGAGCAATGCCCGCACTCCCATCTTTTTTTACACGGGCAACGAGGGGGACATTGAACTCTTTGCGCAGAACACCGGATTCCTGTGGGAGCAGGCGGAAAAACAGCGGGCCCTGGTGATCTTTGCGGAGCATCGGTACTACGGGAAGTCACTGCCCTTTGGGAGCTCCACTTTTAACAACAGCATGCCGGAGCACCTGGCCTACTTTACTGTGGAGCAGACTCTGGAGGATTACGCCATGCTGATCACCTTCTTGAGGAACGATCGCCAGATGCCTGTGGTGGCCTTCGGGGGATCCTACGGAGGAATGCTGGCCGCCTGGTTCAGGATGAAATATCCGCATTTAGTGACGGGGGCCCTTAGCCGCCTCGGCTCCCATTCTTCAATTTCCCGGCATAACCGACTGCGACATCTTCTACAGGATCGTAACGTCTGTTTTTCAGAATGCCTACAACGCTAATTGCACGGTGAACATCGCTAGGTCTTGGAAATTGTTTGAAACTCTAGGCGGGAATGACGCTGGCAAGAAGCAGATATCGGAGGCGTTTCACCTGTGCAGTCCCCTCAAGAACGACGAGGATCTGAAGAAGTTCCTGGACTACATAGAGGAGGTCTACAGCAATCTGGCCATGGTTAACTATCCGTACAACAGCAGCTTTTTGGCTCCCCTGCCAGCGTATCCCGTGCGGCAGGTGTGCTTCTACCTGAAGGACCTGCACCCCACGGACGGGGACCTGCTGCACGCCATGGCCAGTGCCTTAGCGGTCTATACCAACTACACGGGGTCCGCGAAGTGCCTAGATATATCCGTAAACTCCAATGCCGATGAGTCCGGGTGGAACGTTCAGACCTGCAACCAGATGGTGATGCCTTTCTGCGCCAACGGTACTGAAACCATGTTCCGCACATCCAGCTGGAACTTCAAGGAGTTTGCCGAAAAGTGCTACAAGGACTATCGTCTCACCCCCAAGCCGTACGATATAATTCTGCGTTATGGAGGCAGGAATTTGGAGGCCGTCACCAATATCATCTTCAGCAACGGTCTACTAGATCCCTGGAGCGGCGGCGGTGTTTTGCGCTCCCCCAATGACAAGGTGTTTGTTATCATCCTGCCGGAGGGTGCCCATCACCTGGATCTGCGTCACAGCGATCCCGCTGATCCGCCTTCAGTGCGCGACGCCCGTGAAAAAGAGGCAGCCATCATAGCTCGATGGATCCAAGAGTTTTGAAATAATAACTCTTTTTTTCAAAAATCAAATTAGGATCCCATATTTTGGTTGAGCCATTTTAAAGCCGAAGTAATCAAAAATTGTATGTCAATCATATTAAATACGGAGATAACTATATTTTTAAACAAATGAAGAAATTTTTGAAAATATGTGAAGGATTTTTTTGTAATACTTATGTATTTTTAAAACTTTTTAATAAATTATCTAATAAATTTATCTGTTTTAAGGTGGACTTTAATAATGAAAAATATTCCCAGTGTAACACATTTTTAAAAACAAAATATTCAACCTAAACAAGCCTTGAATTCATTCTGTCATTTTCAGGAAAACAATAATTTTCCTTTTTAGTTTGTGCCTAACTCTAGCCAAGGAAACAGCGCTTGCTCTGAATCTTAGTTATCTTAGGTATTGGACAATTGCTGAAACTAACTCTTTTAGGAAGAAGAAAAATCGATTGAAAATGGATTACAGAAAGTCGGTTAAACCTGTTTTCATGGAAAATGGCATGAGAACTATGGAACAGGAGATTGTAGACAAAATGCGCGACGTCAGTTTCAAATCAATGGATGACGGTGCGATGTTAACGCTGCAGGAGAAAACCATACCTTGCAATCCCGGACAACCGCCCTCCCAAAAACATATGGAGCTTGGCACAACAAAGAACCCTTTCCCGCTTTTTGGACCGCGTTTATTTTAGTCCCTGTAATAATTGTGGAATCACAATAAAAATATTTTTAAGTACTTGAAAATTCTCTAGTACCCTTAGTCTTATATGTTATGCTGACTTCAATACTTATGTATAGCTGATTTTTGTCCAATACTTGTGATATTCTTCACTAGGACAATTCTGATTGGATCCTAACAGTACCTGCCCATGAGATAAAATTAACGTGTTTTACTTAGATTTCCAATATATGTAATTCATAAAAACAAATAGAAATTTTTACAATTGGAGCGTAATTGAAAGGATTTAACTAGTCGATAGACACGCTTGAGATCTCCATGGAGCTAGCATCATCCGAGTGAGGCTGTTCAGGTGGAATCGCAGTGCTGCTGGATGTGCCAGGCGTCTCCTCAGTAGCCGTTGTGACTGCAGTGGCCGATGTGGTTGTGGTACTGCCAGTAGCTGGTGTTAAACTCGTCCTGCTGGACTGCGATCGACGCATTCCCTCGGCAAGAGATCGACCCGGTCGAGTGCTACTCGTCGAGCTTCCGGACCCCGCTGTAACTGAAGCTGCTGTCGTGGAGGTGGTCGTAGTTGCTATTGTGGTAAATGGCACTCGCACACGCACGTCTGGGAGCTCCCACTCCATCTCGTCCTCGGAACTGGTCTCCGCGTTGGCCACAGCCGTGGAAGTTTTGGGCTTCTTCTGCAACTCGGCACTTCGCTTCCAGTCAATTGTCTTCAGCAGGGCCTTCGCTTCCGTCTTCCGCTGAAAAATGCATTATGATTTTTATTATAGCTTGCAAAGTCAATTTCTTAACAAATTGGAAAATGGTTTGAGACAAATATTAAGACTGGTTTTGACCTTTCAAAGACTATACTCACATCATCGGAGTCCAAGCACTTGTAAGCGTAGTAGGACGCTCTTTCGTAATCTCCCTTCTTCTCGTAGTAGTTCGCCAGCGTGATAAAGCCCTGGTAGAGACTCTGTTTGTCGGTGGCCGCTCGCTCGTCCTCGCAGTACATGATGTAGCAGTGGACCGCCGTTTCGTGATCGCCCAGCTTTTCGTGCAGATTAGCCAGCTTGTACATGGCTATGCCCTCGATGTCACCCACATCGATGGCCTTCCAGTAGCACTTCACCGCATTCTCGCATTTGTCCAGCTTCTCGTACGTCTCGCCCAAGGCAACCAACATGCGGGAGTCGTAGGGACGCAGTTGGTGGGCGATTTTAAAGTAATACAAGCTGTAGTAGTGCATCTTGATGATCTCGTAGGCCTGGCCTAAGCCATACCAGGCGCGATAATCCCGCTTGTTGACCTCTACGGCCTTCCTATAGCTCTGTATGGCTGCGTTCGTGTTCTTCAGTTCCATAAACTCGTGACCCATCAGGGTCCAGGCGGCCAAATACTTTGGATTTAGTTTCAAAGCGCGCTGGAAGTAGGAAATGGCCACCTGGTGATCACAGCGGATGCTGTAGTAGTTGCCTGGGCAAAAAAAGTTATTTATTATTTTCGGATTCAGTTTAATTATTTTAATTATCTCACCTATCACACAACACGTCTCTGGACGATACTTATTGATGCTCACAGCCTTGTGCGCCAACTGAGCCATCTCGGTTTTCATCTCCTTGACGAACAGCAAATTGGAGTAGGTGTCCACGTTGTCCAGGCGGTAGGGATCGCTGTCCAGCAGAGCCTGATACAGCTCGATCGCCTTGTCAACGTCCCGCTTGTTGTGATAGACCAGGGCCATCTGGGCGATTAGGTAGATGCTCTTGCTGAAGCCCGACGCCTGCAGGTCCTCGTAGATCTTCAGTCCGTCGTTGTTCAGGTACAGCTCCAGGTAGGTGTGGGCCATGAAGAAGTGGCGCATCCAGTGCCCGCCCAACTGCAGGCCGAGCAGCTTCTTCTTCTCCATGATAAGCGGCGAGAGCTCCAGATAGGCGCTCCACAGCATGGGAACCAGCCGAATGGCCTGGATCAGCATTTGCTCGGCAGCCTGGTTGAGGTTCAAGGCCTTGAGAACGACACCATACAGGTAGATGCCATAGCCATCTAGTCGGCTCTTGCCGTACTCCATTCGCAGGGTGGCCAGCAGATCCGCCAGGTCCTTCATCTGATTCGGCTCGTTGAGATTCGCCTGGTCGGTGGTGGAGTCCAGGCGCCGCTTCTCCCTGGCCATGTACGTGGAGTAGAAGTGCAGGAAGCGCGGCACACTGGACTCGCAGTTTCGGACAGCATGTGCCGCCCTATCATATTCCCTCACATCGTAGTAGCTCTTGGCCAGGAAGTAGTCGCTGTACTCCGCCGGCGCAATCCCCTCCAGTTGGCACTCACTGAACGTCCGGTCGTCATCGGGCGCCTCATTGTCTATGTGCACCTCGCTCAGCCCGTGGTGCATCTCCGCCAGCCACTTGGTGCTGTGCAGCAGGCCCCGCTTGGAGCACTCGACGATCCCGCGGCGCAGCTCCCGCTTCACATCCGGCAGCAGCACGCTGAAGAACTCCTGCATCTCGATCCAATGGCTTTCCAAAAAACAAAAACAATAAGAACTACTTTATTTGCCGGTCGCGCTTCGCTGGTGGTGTGCAAACAAACTAGAGATGGGCGCGTGTCAAACTTTTCCAGCACTAAATGACACGCTCACGAAACACAAAATGGCAGCACGCACGAACACCAAAGCCTTAATAGCCTGTTCAAACCGGGGCGCATCTGCATCAGTTTTTTTGAGTTACTACATATTATTTACTACTTCTACCTGCTTTGAATTGATAATATTTTCAATTCTAAAACCGATTCATCGATGCTTTTAATTTGTTGCGACAAAAAGTCGGTTGCCAAATCTTCAGGTCTTAGAGTTTTTTTAATCGTTGAAGTTTTTTGGCTTGTAATTTAAATATCTTGGCTTAATAAAAAGTGACAGATATGTGGCAAAGAAAATAAACTTAAAGCCTTAATAATTTTTTTCTGAAGTTTTAAAGTAATGAATTTAAATTAACGAATAAAAAAGATTCAGTAAATATCGTCAACTAGTGAATTTCCTTACTTGCCAGGTAGATCGTTTTCCCACTTTGAATTTCCCTACTTGCCTAGTAGCTAATTTCCCCTTTTTTCTTTTAACAAGTTTTTGTGAATTTTCCTTGGAATGTAGGAAAATGTACTACTTGGCAAAGAGGGAAAATTACTAGTTCACTACTTTTCAAGTATATAAATTCGCTAAGCAACAAGTATGGAAATTTCCTAGTTAGTAAAAAGAAAACTTCGTTACTTGGCGCATTGTAATATTTAGCACGTCAAAAGAAGGTTTAAATAATAAAGCCACACTAAAGTTATGAAAAATGTTTTATTTGGCAAAATCAAAGACACAAAAAGGCTTGGAGAGCGATGTCGAGAAAGTCAATGAACATTGTATAATGCAGATCGACGATTCCTTCTCCTGTACGTGTGATTATGAGTGTGTTTAATGTGAAAGTGCGTGGAATTTAGCTTAAGCTTAATATCCTCTGGCGCGGCGCTTAGGCCTTCTTCTTCTTCTCGTAGTAGGCCTGCACGGCTTTCAGGAGATATCCAACTTCTTCGACGGTCTTGATCTGGTAGTTGGCATAGGTCTTCAGCGTGGGCAGTTCGGAGACGCGGAAGGTCTTGCCGATTCCGTGCAGCACCTTGATGGCATCCTCGTCGGTAGTGTCGTCACCCACGTACACGATCTTCAGGTTCTTGGCCCAGTCGGCGTCGAACTGCTTCTCCAGGATCATCTTGGCGCCCTCACCTGGAAAGGTGAATGGAAATTGTGGTTTTTAAAATAAATTTAATCCAAATATAGAACGTATTGGAAGTGATGTATGTATAATCGAGTTTATTTAATGCCATAGAAATCTATATTAAGGAGGAAAAAAACACCATGGAGGGACAATAAAGTTCCGAATCTAAAATGCTTTAATACAGAGAAAGAACACACGTTGTTTTTAAAAAACACAAACACACGGTGGAAAACTTTGTAAAAAATACTTTTAAAAACATATTAAGGTGTTAAACACTTCCATAATAATATAATGATTTAGAAAACTTTTTGTGTAATTAAATCATAAATAGATTGTTGTTTGCAACAAAATATGGTTTTTGGAAAGAAGAGAAATAGAATGGATCACGAGAAAATTACGCTTTGTTTATATTTATATACTCGTATCACAATAAATTTCTTATAGTTCACATCACCATATGAACCCCATGAGTAAGATTTATTTATGGAGCACATCATTATCAGTCGGTAATAAATGTCAAATTCAGCTAAAAGTTTGCTAATTATAAAACCCATTTGTTAAAATTTGTGGTAGCATATGGTTAAATGAAAATACATGTTCATCAGGTTTGTATTTGACTTTTGGGTTGTGTTCAAATATTTGTTGCACACAGCAAAGAGCTAATCCTAATTGTCGATTCTGTTTTTTTTTTTAATTGTTCGATGTGTTAGTTTTAATAAGTAGGTTGGAGAAAAGTACTCGACTTTCTATTAGTTTCTTAGGCAACTGTTATAAAAAATCTATCTGAACAACGTTCATGTACCTACATTTTGGGAATTTTTGGAAAAGTGCAACCTGTGGTAAAACAAACGCTACTCTTTGTGTGGAAGCCATGTGGAATGTGTACAAATAACTATGCACTGCTGGAACTCGTCCAAAATCGCTCAATAAACAAGAGAGAACAATATTTTTAAAAGTCTAGAATTCTTCTCGGCACACATATTAGATCATATGAATCGCCTGCAGCATCAAGAAATAGATCCCCATTTTTCCTCGCCTTCTCTGAATTATTTTTAGGTGTCTACGTGGGCGGATCTTCTCTGGTTTTCGTTTCGGATTTTGGTTTGGCAAAGTAAGTGAGTGTTTGGGTAAATGAAATTGAATCATTTAGCCGGCCTCTTGGTACACAGTAAATACAAGTAAATATTCTTGTATAAATACTATATGGAACATTAATCTACCTCTTCTAATTATTTTGATTAAATTGCTTGCGTTTGCTGTTCTCAGCGTTTAACGCTACATTTTTGTTTAATTGGTGACGCAGTGTTTTCCCCGATTTCCCACCTCTTTCCCCATACTGCAGTTTTCTCTTATTTTTCAGACGGCACCAACAATTCCTCATCTCTTTTGTATGCGCCCGTCGAGACTTCAGTTTTTCACAAAAATATATCGCAACCAAATTTCGAATTTCTGTCGGTGCTTTTCTTTTTGCAATAATTTTCCTCTGGCCCCCTATAAATTTATTGCCTTTGGAGGCGTACATCTCATAATTAATTTTTGATTTTCACGCATTTCATACACGAATATGTCTGTTAAAGTATTTTCCTTGTATTTTGTCGCCACGGCTCATTGGCCTGAGCGACAATTTTGATGGGATCGGGCTGAATGTCTTTAGGAGGACAGAGGCGACAAGTGGCTACCATAAATCTTTGCAAGGGGGGTACGACTTTTTTATAGAAAGTGTTGTTCTGGAATTTGGAAAATGTATAAATATTTATGGCTTATCTGCTTGGATTTTAATCCAGATTGAAAAATAAAGTATCTGTAAGCTAAATATGTTGGTATGTCTTAAGTATTTATAAAAATTAAACTAGAATTTATTTCAAAAGAGAAGTTATGACGAGTTATAGAAAATATTTCATTTCGGAAATACTAACGGGAAATTATTGTGTGGAAAACGGAAAATAAATAAATATTTTAGAAAATGTAAAAAATAAGATAAAAAGCTAGATTAAGCTGAAAATGGTTTTTTTTTTATTTATATTCATTTGATTGGAAAAATTAAATAAAAAATAAATGCAAATATGTGTTTTTTTTTGGTTTCTGTTGCAACAAAAGATGGGTTTAACATTAAAAAAAAGTAAAAATTTTTAAAAGCTCACAAAGGCAACATTAGATTTAACACAGGTGTTGAAGTATATGAATAAAGTTCTGAAGTTGTAAAACACTTGTAGTTTAATCGAAAGTTGTATATGGGATAGGTATCTGCTTTAATCTGAGCCATCATTATTGCTTTCAATTATAATGTAATGTCTAACCACTCTACTCAACCATATTTTTAAATCCACGCATCAAAAGTGAAAAACGTCATCAAATTAAATTTGTTTCGCTTCAATTTGGCTTCATTCATGTTCAGAAAACATGTTATTACGAACATCCTCATTAAAAAACATTATTTTCAAGTAGAACAAACAATTTTTCTACAAATATTGTGACTTAGAGCAAATAGAAGAGATGAGACTATTTAAAAACGAAAGCGAAATTTTGTGTCTACGAAAAATTACAAAGATTTGTTAATTTATCATAAGGAATCGGGCGAGTGACTGACTATATATAAGACGACAAGTATATATAGTTTTAGGCGCGCTTTTGACATCAGTTGGCTGTGGGTTGTTTTGTCTACCAAAAGACTTTTTCTGTATGTATATTTATATATATTTCTAAGAGGATTCATTTTGTCTGATTTTATGTGGTGTTTGTGAAATTTTTCCTAGAATATATTTTTTGTGAAAGACGCCCACGTTGGATTCCCGTCGGGGTTTGTAGAAAATAGAGAAATTTTGGCAATAATTAAATCATCGAACCGTCGAGTCAAAAATCGAATTGTTTCGAACAGGTGCCGAAGTGCGGAAAGCTGAAAGGAATGCCGTGGGGACAGCTCGCAAACGGATGGCAACAAATGGCAAATTGTTTAACGATGACGGGTGTATTAATAGCCCCTTTGGAGGATCGGTTCGGACCAACTAACCTTTGTCCCAGTTCACACGGGGCTTGCCCTCCAGGGCGTAGGGGGTCTCAATCAGCTGGAATCCATGGGCCTGGATCAAAGCCTTGGCATCGGCGATCAGCTTGGCCTTCAGCTTGTCGGTGACGCCCTTGTAGTGATAGGTCACGGAGATCTTTTTGTCCTCCACCCAGGCACCGGAGAGCACGACCTAAGGAGAGACAAATTGATTTAGTACATTTGAATAAACACAGGAAAAATAAAAGGGATCATTAGTTTAGGACTTCTCATTAAAAACATTAAACATTATTAAAATGGTCTTATGGCCTGACCATTATCAAAAAAATTGGAAAATATATTAAAATTAGTATTCTTTTTACTTTAGAAAATAATATTTTAGTTTAATTTTTTCTACAATTTTTTTAAAACATTGTTGTTCTTGTTGGCCAAGTAATTCACACAATATTTTAATTACACAATATTTTAATTACAAAACTTGTTTTTAAATGTAACTCAAGAACACACTTTTTTTTAATAATTTACTAAGTTTTAATAGTTTTTTTTGTTATTTATGAATTTGGCACCACTTTGCCAACTATCTAAAATTAAAGAACCTTTATCTCACCTTCTCTTTGAGCTCGGACACTAGTTTGTTGTGCTTCTCGAGCAGTTCCTCGGGCATCTCGATCTTGAACTTCTTGCCGGAGGGATACTCGACCTCCAGACCGTGGTTGCCGGCGTAGGTCACATTGGGGAACTTCAGGTGGTTCTTGATCTCGCTCAGCTCGCGGCCGGAGAACACGCACATGAAGATTTTCTCGTTGGCGGCCAGTTTCTTGATGTTGATCTCCGTATCCTTGGGCATTACGGAGAGCTCCTCGGTGAGAGGGGCCAGAGTGCCATCGTAATCCAGCAGCAGGACCACCTGATCGGTCTCGGGGTTAATGAAGCTGTCGAGGGAGTACGTCACAATTAGATCCTGGGAGATCCCAGCTGCCTGATTCTCTGAAACTCACCCCTCAAGGGCCTTGACGTAGTCCTCCTCCTTCTTCAGAAGTGGGGCCTTCTTCTGCTCAGCCATTTTCTATATGTGTGGTGTACGGATTATTTTGTATCTAACGGATAATGCGCGCCGTGCTGGACGTTCCTCGACCGATTTAATACTAATGACCAGCGATCCTCAGCAGCCACATATCGCCTGTGATCTATAAGTATCCGCGATCCGATCTTGCTCTCGTTTTGCTTCGGCCTCTCTCTGAATGTGTGGTGGCAACTCTGGTCCCGTACGTTGGCCAAGTAATTCCCACAATATTTATGAGGCATATGCGCATAAAAAAACACATTCTATAATGGATCTGTATTTAGAGGCGTGTATATGTATGTTGGGGGAATACACACACGATGTCTATCTATATACCCAAAAAATATTCGTTTTGTGGGATTCGGGGAGGTGAGTATATAGTGTGTGGATGTTGTGATGATGTCTTTGATGCACCTTTGTTTGAGGTTGTTTGTGTTTTGAGGTTGTTTGTGTTTTGGAAGTGTTCCTCTTGTAAGATGACACACTTTGTGTTGACTAAATTAGTCGGACTATTTTAAGATCCTGTATAAAATTGTATTATTTATACTGAGCTGTTGTTTTATTCAATTTAAGCAAACACTTCGAATTTGCGAATTTATGTGCATTTAGACAAGCGGAAAAGTCATTTCGCTGGATCAATGTTCTTTGTTAAACATTTCCATTCAATGATTTATGTATTTTCTTTTGATCTTCAAAAGAACAGCAACGGTGATGTGTTAGATTTAAGATTAATGAACATTGTTGCATCAGATAGTCTTGAAAACAACAGAAGTATTTACTTACCGGATTAACTAAGTTGGTTGTATAAATTATCCTTGAACTGAATTAATACCTTAAAAAATGCTGTCAATTTTTGTGGGAACATACATTTGAACAAAAAACGTTTTAAAATATAAAGTTGTGCACTGTCCCAACAGAAATAAATCTTTAAGCAATTCTTGTCAGACCCTTATTTATTAAAAACGAAAGTTTGTAATCTCAACTATATATTTTCTACACCAATGTTATTTAGGCTTTTAATTTTAGTTTTACCTACTAAACAAATTTAGTTATTATTACAGTACATGAACTGAATATAAAATTAACTACTGTAAATGTTGTAAAAATCACGGATAAATTTAATATCTAAAAAAATTATTTAACTCTAGGAAACATAAACCTCAGATATCCATTTGAGAAGATCAGTCATAACAGCCTGGTTCGGCAATCGGAAATCCGCAAAAGTCTGGATCTGAGCATCTGTAGCAATTCTAAAAGAGCGACCCAATCCCCTGAGGACCTAAAAAATAAAATAAAATAGTTAGAGCCAAATAACTTTCTAAATTGTTGTGTTTACTCACCCTCATGGCATCCTCGTCGGTGGTGTCATCTCCGGCAAAGACAACACTCACATCCTGTGGCCAATTATCACCGAACTTCTGCTTCAGGATATACAAGGCAGCCTCTCCTTTGTTCCAGTTAACTGGTGGCTTAGCTTCGATAGCTTCATGGGCCTGGTTTGCTCTGAAACCGAACTTTGTGCAGATCTCCGAAGCCAGTTGTTTTAGTTGATCTTTCAGCTCCACGGGTGTGTCCCTGTAGTGATAGGTGAGTGATACCCTCTTGTCCTCAACCCAAGCTCCATTCCTTTCCACCTTTTCTTTGAGCTCCTTAACCATATCGGTGTAGTTTTTCTGGATCTCAGTGGGCAATTCGTAATCGTGTCTGGAGCCATCGGGATACTCTATTTCCAGTCCATGATTTCCAGCATAAGTAATTCCATCAATGTTCACCTGCTTCTGGACGTCTTTCAGCCCACGTCCTGAGATCACAGCAAGGAAGACTTTGGGGTGCTTGGCTATCTTGTGAAGCGTCGCTTCCAGTTCTACAGGCATTTTGGTTTTAGCTGGATTATCCGCAATAGGAGCCAAGGTGCCATCGTAGTCCAACAGTACGGCAACCTTTTTATTGGCACTTAGGTAACTAGAAAAGAGTATAGTATATTTTTATTAAAATAAATATTATTTTCTAGATAACAAACCGTTACGAATTTTTAAGAGTACATTAAACAATATTAATTTTCATGCGATCTGTAATTTTGTTTAAAGGATGAAAATAACCTTATCTTTTAAAAATTAAAACCAATTTTTTTTTTTTTTTTTTTTTTTTTTTTTTTTTTTTAAAAAAACTAACACCAAAAATTTTAAAATTATGTTTCAAAATAAAATTAAGGTTATATTAAAATAAAGTCTAATATAAATTGATCTTTAAATAATATAATTTTTTTCTAAAGGAAAAATATTTACAAGCGTCTAATCATTAGACTAATATTACTTTTTATTAAAATTTTAAATTGCTATTTTAACAATATTTTGTTTAACTTTTGATTTGATGATTAAATTTAAAAAAAATGTAAAACTGAAAAACTTTGAAATTTATATTAATATAAATATTAATTTAAAATTTATACTTAAACAGAGCGAGTTAAAAGATTAGTGACATTATGGGATTTAGCGTGATGCTTATCAGTGATTTGCTCATTACATGACATAGACAAGGTCACATTTCCGTTCTTGATGATTTAATATTTCCGACTTACCCGGGTAAATTCTCCTCGAAACCCTCCTGGTTACTAATAACAGGTGCCACTTGTTTCTCCAGCATTTTCTCAATTTCCTGATAACTCCTTGTCGCGTGTAGAAGAAAAGCCAAAATAAATACGAGAATCCTCACTGCAATTATTATGGGATGAAGATTAGTTCCGTGTTTGGATCTGCCTGATCAGCGTGGTGGTGTCTCTGTATCTCGGTTGAAACTGGGAGATTTTCTGGCTGAGACTTGCTTATAAAGCGGTTTGATAGTTTACTCTCACTACTGATAAGAAACCTAAGTCGATGGGGAGTCTCTTCTCTGGGACTCTTCCTCTCTTCGGGAAATTATCACCTAAGTACGATTAGCTGTGAAGATCAAGTCACCTTTATTTCGTGGAGTGTTTGGAATTTTTCGAGTAGCTATTGACACCACCTTTCCCTGATGGATCTGCGATGCGATTTGACTTGTTGTGTCTCCGGCGGCTGCAGTTTTATAATGTTCCGTCGGTGGCGATTTCCTCAAACATTGTCGCCGGGTTTTTGTGTTACAGAACAAAGGCAGTATGGCACCCACCTCCACTGATTTTCTGATTCAGTGCATCATGCGTTGCCTTCGTGAGCGGTGCGTGCATTGCCTCCTCCTCCCCAGATCGTAAAGTTCACATTTGAGGGCCATAAAACAAAAACCGAAATTCATAAATTCCACCCACTAGCCAGAGACATCATCCCGTTAAAACCCCGCATCTCCTTGTCGTGAACACTCGTTAATTAGCAATGGGCATGCAAATCTGATTATGTCCTCGCGTTTGTCCTCGCCAAATCCCTTTGACGCGCCGATAAGCGTGTCCCTGCGGGGGGTAACCGAAGGACACTTCCCCCCTCTTCATACCATCCTTATCCCTATCCCTCTCCACAATGTCAACGCGATTTCGGGGCACAAATATTTGTTACATGCAGTGGAATTGATTAGGCGGCGACGGATCCTCTAAAAATAGTCACAGCATGGGCGCGACACGCGAAATCTATGGAAAATGAGGAAGGGGAAATTGAGAAGGAGTAAGGGAAGCCTTTATCCTTTGCAGGACCTTCCAGTTAGGGGCTAACGCACCCCTGTGGGACGTTAAGTGGATCAAAATTAGAGTGTTTTAGTGGTTACTTAAATTTTAAGCTGTCTTGCCATACACAGTATAACAAAAATTTGATTGTACAAAAATTCAGAATCTTTTTCAATTTAAAATTGTTTTTTGAACAAGATTCTTTTATTTAACAGCACTCCGAAAAGTTTGTATGTGGATTTTTTTTCACAACTCAACATATTGTTTCGCTACAAAAATTTTTAATTAAAATCACTGATACCTTATCAGAAGGCATCAAACAAACTTTCAAAAACATTTTATTGCTATCTAAAACTGATTACTATGGCATTTTCCATTGACCAAAAAATTTTCCAAAGTCTTAATACTTATTATCTACAAATATACATGAGTTAAGTGTAAACAGAGAAAACTCTTTGGCATATCGTCATTGGTAGGTGGCTAAGAAATTTTCCGAGGTAGTGCCACTTGTAGAGGGTGATTGCCAAAGTGAATCACGCAGTCTGAAAACCGGAGCATGCTCCAAATGCATGCTCAGACAAACACCGACACAGACAAGACCCAAAACAATCCCAGACCTGACCAGGCCAAACTGTTTGCACACGATATAAATACAGTCGAACCTCACTTATTAAAAAAAAAAAAAATCGTGTTCAACGTTATATCAACACGCCAAAAATTGTAAAATTACCATTAAAATTTAGTTTGTATCTTGTCACTTAAAGTAATCAAACTTTTTAAGCATTTTATTGACATAAAAATAAACTTTAAAGTTGGTTTTAAAAACAACAAATATTATTTAATGAAAACCAATTAAATACAGTCAAACTTCAATAACTCAAATTACCATTGACTACCATAAATATAAGGCATATATTTGTCACTTAAAGTAATCAAACTTTAGAAGCATTTTATTGACTTGAAAATAAACTTTGAAATAGGTTACTAAAATTACAAATATTATTTAATGAAAACCAGCTAAATTCAGTCACACTTCAATAACACAAATTACCATTTACTACCGTAAAAGTTAACTTATGGAGATATTGAGTCAAGGAATTGATTAAAACAAGCATTTGTCTTTTTTTCGATTAATAGAGAAATCGAGTTAAGGACTTTTAAAGTTTAATTCCAATTTTAAAACTAACATTTAATTTTTGACTTGGTAAAGTAAAGAAGTTGTTCAAAGTGTAAAAATTACATTTTAAAATTCAATTTAATGGAGTCAGACTGTGTTATTATCGGCTTGCTAGGCAGACTAAACTAAAGAGGGTTTGAGAGCAGACAGCTCATATCTAAACATAAACAAATTTGGCGAAGTTGGAGCTCCATTTATCGAATCTTTTGATGGAAACGAGCACAGCTGTCTGACAATATCTGGCTAATATGCACATTTCGATCTAATTGGCAGACAACCAATTTTCACAATGCAATCAAGTTTCTGGGAAACCTCTTTCCTCTTTTTTTCAAACAGTGGATAAACAGCATTGACACATCAAAATATCTTTTTGAATGCATTTTATATTCTCACTCACTTTTTCACCGAATTGCACTGATTGACCTGTCACAAAACCTAATTCGCTTAATTTGTCAACTGAAAAACCGTCAATTAATCCAAATAAATCTGTGAATTCGCTTTGATTCTGATTTTTTGGTAAATATTTTCGCAAGTGGTCGAATGAGATTTATTTTTCCCCGTTTCTAATTTTTGTTTTGCTTGGCCAGAAAAGCTTTTGTATAAGCTCTTAGACCAAGCTCGCTGACTCAGGTAATAACGAAGGTAATAATGACATTGGGTGGGGGAAGATTAATAGCCCCCACAAATAGATTTTTGAAAACAGTTGGCGAAAGAGACAGCGAAAAGAAATAGCTTTAAGTAAGCAAAGTGGCCAGATACGCTTCAAAGAATGTGAATGAATAAAAAACGTATCGTAAACTATTTAAAAAATCTGAAGCATTTAAATTTAAAAAACACTACAATTAATTTACTTAATTAAAAAACTTAAAGTGCGATTTTATTTTCTAAATGCAATTGAGTAGACACCCTTTTAGTGTTGACACTTTAAAGGTTAAATATATATTGATTTAAAAATTCAACTATGCATTCATACACCATTATTTAGGCTTACAAAAATATTGAGAAACCCACTTTGGCCTATTTTTTCATTTTTTGAAAAATATTAATATTTTTTTTTAATTTAATAAAACGAGAAACAGTTAACGACCTGCCTAAAGACTGTAAAGGACTTACCTTAGTTATTCTTAAACATTTTGTAGGAAATTAAAAATTGCGACTTTGATACTGATTTTTATTTTAAAGTTTTTAAAATAGTTCCCAAAAATGTTTAAAGAAAATTGTGAATTTTAAATGAAATATTAAAAAGGAAATAAATTTTAAAAGTCTTTTGGCTATTTATTACAATGGTATTTTCATATTTATGCCAGTTATTGAACAGATGAGAAGATATCGCTCTGAAACTATGGCCCCATGCATCCATATGGCTGACAAGTAAATGTGTTGTTGGTAAACACCAATTAGCATAAACAAGTGTCAGGTTGTATTTCTGCTTAAAAACCTATTCCCCCGCTCCGCATTTAGCTGTTTACCTACGTAAGGTGGACTCCGAATTTTTGTAGGAGGGGTGTTTAAAGAAGTAGGGGTGTTGTTTTGAACACCTTCTGGTTTCTTATCCGTAAACAACAAGAATGCAAAGTGACAGAAGAGTGTGATGTGCGGATGGGGTTGAAAGGTCGGGTTTTTGGGTGGCGGGGTTAGGGCTTAAGGTGGACATAAATCAACCGAAAATCGGTGAGGGGGTTCAAAGGGCATGGCCATCCAAGCCCCCGGCAGTCAGGCAGTCGAGCGAAAGGCGTTAACGTTGGCCGAAATTAATGTTCAGCTCGGCTGACAAAATCCAACCTGTTGCCACTGTCAGAAGCAATTAGTGGACGTGCCACGAGTCGTTTCGATGTCAACAGGTTGCCACATTTCCTGTGGATGCACACCGATAGTAGGGAGGGTTAGGTGGACCTATATATACATATATCTATAAAGTGTCTGTCAAGGGGTACAGGGGGTTTTGGGATGGCGGTTCAGCGCGTGCACAGCCGTGTAAACATTTCTCTTACCAAATGTGTGTGTGTGTGGGCGGTGTGTTTGGCCTAGCATTAGGGCATGGCTTATTGCCAATTACATGGAAAATGTTTGCATACTTTCCTTCTTTTTATTTTGTGTTTGTGTTTGTTTTGTTTTTCGGGTCTAATGTTAAGTGAAGGTCAGTCAGCTGGGCAGAACAGGAATTCAATTGCCCCCCGTGGTGGGAGAACGTTTGCAATGGAGCCATAGCAACAGGACATGGATATGTAGCTTTTATTAAGTCCCTGGCAACATTGCTGCCAGGTTTACTTAAAATTGTAGGTCAAGTTTACGATAATCATTTTATGCGTTTTATGTTATTAGCGTTTCGAGTTTACAGCTTGTCTACTTGAAGGTGTTTTTGGCTGGATAAAATTTGAATAATACAGTGCACCTGTACTTATAAACACATAAAACACATTCAGTAAATTTGGTAGTTTTTCAATTTGTTTTATTTTTTTCGCATAAACTGTATGAGCTAAAAATACATTATGGTATGTTATAAAAAAAATCTGTTTGTTACCTTTGGATCTGTAGACAATGGAATTTTAAGAATTCTTTTTAAGTTTTTTTTTTTCCAAAATAGATATTAAACAGTTGGAGCGGTAACGCTGAAGAATGAAGACAGTGCAGCAGTGGTAATAATAATAATAAAAATAATAAGTAGAAACTTAAAAAGATAGTAATATGTTTTTACTTTCAGGAGTAAATTTTGAGTGTTTAAATGTACCTCCAGTTAGTAGTTATCCTTTTTAAGGTTAGAAAGGCCGCTAGATGTTCGTCCATTTGAATACAAAACTCTTCGGAGTTTCTCTAAGCTTTCTTATATTATGTTTCATGTACAATAACCTTGAGCCGATTCGGTTGAAGTTTAACAATCATTTTATTGTTAATTCTTAAACTTTAAAAGGACCTTATTATAAATAATCTTAAAAAGGTACTACAAAAACTTAACCGATATCTTTTTTTTGTAGAGATGCAAAATAAAATAGACAATAATAGGTTTTAAAAAAGCATAGCCTAATTTGCGGCTTTGCGTTAGGTGGTTGTTCTTCACAGAAGCAAATCAAATAACTTAAAACCGAATCTGTTTTGTAACCTTAATAAAGGTCTTTATTTTTAAAAATTATTTAAAAATTAAATATTTTTTTTAATTTTTATAAATAATTTACAAACAAGTCCTGTTTTTGAATTTTATAATAAAAATTGAAGGCAAAACTTATAGTTGATTTTTATATAAATAATAAAAATATAAATAATATTATATAAAAAATAAACATTTGATGTGTAAGAATGTATATTGTTCAATAAATTTTAATAAAAAAATGTTTGTTTTTTTTTTTATTAAAATCAAAAAATTATTAATGTTATCCCTGTTTTCTGATTTTATTTTCTAGAATTATACTGTGTTGTACACGTATATGATTTCTTTACTTAACAATTATTATTCATATTAAGAAACCGGATTTTATACAATGAACATTTGAAATATTTAACTTTTCTTAAGCCAATTGAAAATGTACCAGATTTTAGGTAGAGTTACTTCATAAAATAAAACCCCTCTTTGTGTCTGCTTTCCCCAATTTTCCCATTGGCAACAATGCAGCTGGCAACATAATTTGCCATTTTCTCGACATGTTGCCAGCAGCATGTTTACCTTTTCATATTGCGCGCACTTTTTGATTGTTTATAAACTTTTGAAGCTTCATTTCATTCACTCAAAGGCAGCGCAGCAGGTGCGACGCGTCGCGGTCGCAGAGGAAAAACTACAGTACGAGTTGTTGTTGTGCGGAACTCTGCCGCAGATTGTGCTCCCGGTTTTGTTTTGTGGGTGTGCTTACACACAGTGCACTTTCTTGCCGAACTCTTTTGCATTTTACATTTCGCATCCACATATCGCCAGCACTTTGCTGGCACCGCTGCGGAGGTGGAAAAGCTGCGGAAAAGTGGGTGGCAAGCCGCGCTCCGTGTATTTTTATTGTTACTTTACAATGGCAACGCATCGGTCGGCATTGCGTCGCAGTAAAGCCACTTCGATGGCATCGACAGCGGTACTTCTGGGATATATAAAAGCATAATTGCTGCGAGCCAGCGGCTTAATACGCAACAGAAAGCTGAAGTGTCAACACTTCGAAAATTTCAACAATAAAGTACAATGCATAAAACAATGAAAAATAAATAAACAACTAATAACAACTAAGACAAAAAACATTTAAATGCAAAAAAGAAATCCAAATCTTATAATAAACGACATTACAAATTTTAAACATTTAAAATACAAAAGAAACCAGTTTAAAAAAAATACAATAAAAATTCTTTCAACAATTAAAACATTTATAGCAAAAAAACCCAAATAAAACCAAAGAAAATTACTAACTATTTCAAAATAACCTTTAAAAACGAAAAGTAAAATACATAATTTGCCAAAAATATAATAATTTACACAAACATTTTTTTGATAAAATATATTTTATTGAACCGTGCGTATACTTCATATGTGTAGCAGCAACCTATATTGGTTTCTGAAATGTAAACATAATTAACATAAAAATATAACACAACAAAAAACCATTTTTGAGGAAATTATACTTGTTTTATCAAACGGTGCGTATACTTTATTATTTATACAACTAAATAAAAATTTCAAATTTATGGCAATAAAATTAAAGAAAACTTTGTTCCGAAAAATAGCAAACAGAAAACATCATAAACACATAATAAATCAAATTAAAAGTTTTGTTGTTTTGCTCGTTTCTATTTTGTAAACAATTATATTTGGGCCAGAGGCGTGTAAAGGGTCATTTCAGAGGGAATGGAATCAAAGAGAATTGTGTAAATAAGTTAAGTTGTTTTGTTAAGTTGTATAGACTAAAATGAGTCAAAAGCCAGTGATGTTGTTAATAAATATTTGCATTTTTAAGCCCCTGTAAGTTCCGCTCATGCTGGACTTTTTATTTTGTGCTTCTCCAGTTGACCTTGGCTTGCGTCTCGCCAATATCTTTTCACCTGACGGTTTTCTGCATTTATGTATATCTCGATACTCTTGATTTTTAAATCATTTTAATTGGCTTTGATTGTTGCTACTTCCGCCGAAAAAAGTCTTGTGCAAAACTGTTTGACTTTGAAATAATTTCAGAAACACAACAAATTGCGGTGTACCTCTCCATCTCTTTCAGTCTGTTTTTGATTTGTTTGTTTGATATGTTTTAAATTTGGCGGCAAGGTCGCCAGCTTGTCTGTGCGAAAGTGAAATGCGAATTGCGTTTTATTTGGCCGTCCACTATGTGTTATCTCAAATCTTACCTCTTGTAAGCATTGGGTCAGGGAAAGTGTTTACGTCGCAGCAAGATTTATTATATCAACAAAACATAATCAGGGGGCTAGCACCATTCGGGAATGGCACCTTCCCTTCGCACCTTCATAAAGTGACTAGTTAATAGCACCCAATACTCAACTGCGGTGGCGGCCGGCTTTTACTTTGTGGTGCTGGCTATAAAGCCACAAACAAAAGCGTTTTATTGCCAGCCGACCGCAGACTTCACCGGAGACAGTAGCAAACGTTGACAAACGCCATAGCCGCAAAATAATCGAATCGGGGAAGTGTTAGTGAAGTGGGTAGGACTCTGAAATACCCTATAAACATTTGGAAATTTTTAAAAAATTCTACATTTTTATCGAAAAATAAATATGCACCCGAAGCTGAAGTAAATTTTGACATGTTTTTTTAGTTTTAGAAACTAGTTTAGCTTTAAATATAACATTATTATTTGTTGATAGAATAAACTATTGCATTGTGTAACTAACTAAATTTATAAATTTAAAATGTAATTCCGCCCTAGATGGCTTAGTTTAGTTTAGTAACAAACGGTTATTTGAATTATAAAAATGAATGAAAACCCGTTTTTATTAAGTTTCAATTTAACTCCTTCAAGGACAAAGCAGATCTAAAGATTTGCGGACCAAAAGATATAAGATAAGTAACTAAAATTTAAAACATATCAAACATAAACTTATTAAAACAAACCAGTCGACCAACCCAATATAGCCCAGTTACTTAGGGTATCGAATATAATTCATCGTTTCGTACAACTGACACAATGAGTGGGCATGAGAACGACAAGTGCATGGGAATTTTATGGGGATGGGGATCATAAAGAGCAGAAAGCTGGAAGCAAGTTAAGGGTTGGGTTGCTGATAGGGGGAGGGTTGTAACACGTTATGGGACCCTCTGAGTTATTGATATTTTGCATCACGGCCTACGACAAGTGGCAAATGTGGCAAGGAATGTCTAAGGCTAAAGAGATTTCTTTCAGTTTGCGGGTTCTCCCCGATGCGGAAGCCTGTTCGCCCTCATAAATTCCATTGATATTTATGGGGAAAACAAATTTTTATTGGAATAAAAAAGAACGGAAATAAGCTGATAAAAGCCAACCATATTTGATAATAATTATGTACACTGGGTGGTTACTGTTTGAAATATAGCCTTTTCTACTGTCATAAAAAGTATGGAAAAAGAAAGACTGTTTTTTTATCACTAACTTTTATTTATTTTGATCTGTTTTGATATTGATATATCGTTACATGTTTGTGCTGAATTATAAAAAAAAAAAATTAATTATTGCAACTAAAAATGGGTTTTACAATTTTTGTTACTTTTTTGTTTGGTCTTCATGTTCTTATCAAAGTTTTACCTATTTCAATACCCGTACCAACTTTTGAACCATCTCATATATCAAACAGCTTAAACTCTTTAAAGACCTAAGTTTTGTCCTTCACCCCGATTTCCTTTTAATCTTTTCGCCCTTTTTAAACTTTTCCCTTTCCTTGACCATTACATGGACCTTTTTTCCGAGTAGGAAAGTCCACGTCTATGTTTATTTAAACGGTGCTTAGTCAACAAAAAATCACCCGTGTGAGCCTAACTAATATAACATTTATGACGCTTGACTTGTATTTATGATGCTGATTTAGCAATGTCTGCGTCTGAGACCCTCTAACAAAAGGGAGAAAGAAATTTCTTTTCATACATTTATTTTTATATATATTTAAACCTCACTCAAGGTGAATACTTATGTGGAGGAAGTTGAACGCCAACTCCAACGATTTTTACGCATTTTCAATTTCATGGCCGCACAGCAAAACAAACTGACTGAGTGAGGAAAATCCAATGGCAACATTCGCTGTTATTGAACAGGGAAAGAAACCATAAGTTCCATGATTTATTTTATTTTTTTAAATAATTTATAAACAGTAAAATAGTATAATTATATAAAATATAATTATATATATACTGCATACAAGACAACAATAATAAACTAGCGCAGGTGCAATTGATCGGAAATGTTTTTAAAAATGTCTTTAATATAAAAATCTTAAAATATATGTTGTGTCACACGGCTATCTTTATGGCTATCTTTATGGCTATCTTATTTTTTTCTTGTGTATATGTTGTTAATGTTAACTGGCTGCTCGATACCGAAATGGAATGACAGGCAAAAAACGCGGAAAAAGTGGTGGGACAGGGGCACCGAGCATCGAGACTGCGTGGAGTGGGCAACTCCAATCAACAATGGGCCGCAGAGCAAGTGGCGCACTTCCCATGACCTTAGCCGAAAGTGGAATTGGTTGGCACCATGACAACCCACATGGCACCCCCCTCTGACCCCCATTTCCTGAACAACCACTTGTTGGCTGGGCAGTTTGATTTGTTTTCGGTGGAACTCCAAGCGGCATAATCATCGCCATAATCAACATCAACTTTAGGGCGACGACAACCACAACTGCCCAACACGTGCCCTCAAGTTCCAGGGAGGAGGCTTCACTTCGGGGTGTTGAAAATGAGGGGGGGAAACTATAGAGTACCGTAACTCAATCTTCGTCTGGGCCACGAAATATTTTTGGTGCGCAGTAAGCGGCATGTGTATGTAAACATAACAACCAGGTCAACAACCCAACGGCTCCTACCTAACTCATCAAGTCGTCTTTCACTTTCACTGCCCGTGCCAAGGTCCGGTCGACGTCCTGATAATTCAGGCATGCGAGTGTCCTGTCATTACCTGACATAAGGGGTACTCCTTGGGTTGGGGTTAGTTCGCGATGAGAGATAAGCTGTGCTTTTTATGACTTGAACTTACTGCGCAAATGTGGGTTAGTTTCTAGAAGTTAAGTTCTCAAGGAAGTTGGAAATTAATTACAAGCCCTAAAAATAACTGAGACTTTAATTACTTGGGAGGGCTTTTTATCTTTTCAGGGAACGGGATTTAATGTTCTATAACTACTGAATGCTGACGATTGAGTTACTTATAGTTTTGATGAAATTAAGTATAATTTTGAAATAATTACAAACATGCTTAAGAAATTAATAGTTTAATTTTTTACCCTTTTATCATTTTAAATACTCTGTTCACAAGTTAATCAGGAGTAAATATGATCTTATGTTTAAAGAACCTTACATAAGTTTAAAGCCATAAAAAAACCAGGCTTTTGATTAAGTAATTTCAAACAACTTAACTAGAGAAAATGTCTATTTCGGTCAGAGAACCCAGACATTCAATTATCTGTCCATAAATAAATACTTGTTGCTTCTTCAACTGCAACCTCTTGTTTATTTTTATTTCATAATAATTCAAGCTTTTCCAAACATTGCCTCGGAAACCAATCGTTTCCAATTGAATTCATTTATTTGGCATCAGTGTTGTAACACAGCGAATACCCTTAACCATATATTGTGGAAATTCTGGGAAACTCATTAGTGTGCGCTGGAGCTGCTGCTTGTTACACCTTGCTTCAGTGCATCCCCCTTTCTACACTCACCTGTAAATCATCTCTTGTTAAAGGACCTCGTCGCCATCCATCCCAGACTGAAAGGACTTTCTGCGAAATAAAAAGCGGCAAAATAAAAATGAAATTTAAAGGAGAGTGGGATAGTGAATGAAATGATGAGGATAAGATAATAATATAAATTTACGAGTTCATTGCATACTTTTGGGCGTGTGAAAACCAAACAATGCTTTCAACAGAACTTTCCCAAAATGTATAATTAAATACAAATTAGCAGGGAAACAGAAAAGTTTTTCCCTTCAGGGGATTAAAACCGTCTGGCTACAGACCAAACTTTCCGGATCAGCCCCAAAGCCCGCCCCGAAAACCACTTGATGCTGGGCATTACGTATACGCAATGATGGTGATGCGGCGGCAGCTGGCTGAAGGAATGGCAATCTGAGCCAGAGCCAGGAAAACAAGAAAGCGGGAAAACGCTTCATTAAGCACGCACCGTCGAGTGTTTGTGTTTCAAATCCAACTAATTAAAATCTACGCAGCAAAACTTGGAGCAATGTTGTGTCTCGGGTTTTAGATGAGGTGACTTAAGCCGGACTTTGTTTGGTCCACAGCCAGCTGGCCATCGAGTTCATTTGTTTCACTTTATTCCACTACCTTCGATGCGAAACCCTAAAAGACGTGCAGTTACTTCTCAACCGAAATTTCATTTTAAATAATGATAAATAGGTACAACTAATAAATCTTTCTTAGAACGTAATTGACCAGTCTGCATCATTTCAACGTACATGAACACTAAACTGATTAAAAGAAAATGAAATTAAGTATTTTTCAATTTAGTTTTAGAAATAAAAATATTTTAATAAAAACTATGTATTTAAAAATCGGGGGAAAAATTGGGAAAAATTATAATATGTATAATATTCTTAGTTTTAACCACTTAATTATATATTTTTAAAAAATGGGTGGGGTTTTACATTTGAATTTTTAAAAACTGGAGGTTGTTTTATTTTATTCTAAACATCGACATTTTTTACAGAGTTTATGTGTGTTTTTTGTATTTTTCAAACGTTAAAATAACAAGCTTTCAAAAAATTGTGTTATAATAGTTAATTTCTAAAATTCAAAATAACTCTCTAAGTTAAACACCTTATTTTAAACACCCTTATAAAAGTACTATTTCTATTTATATCCAAGCTATAATTAATTATACTCAGGAGCTAATCACACTCTCTACGAATAGCATTCCTCTTTAATCAGCAAATATTTATCAGCAGTAGTTCATTACTTCGGAATGAAGTATTTTCCATCCAACAACACATATGCTGGCACGTGTCGTTGAACTGAGCCAAGAACTTTTCCCACTCTCGTGGCCGCCATCGAGGAGCTCATCGATATCCGTAACTGAAGGACACAAAGTGAGCAACTGACATTCCGTCCGAGCAAAGTGATAATTGATATTTTATTGTTGTCACTTGTTGCTCCTTCCTTAGCAAGTGTTTTTATTTTGCTAGTTTTGCCATATTTTCATATCTTGTGACATCTTGCGCTAATCGGCTGACGGGCGTGTCCTTATAATTTATAATAATGACCATGACAATGCCCAAGGACGGGACTTTCTACATATCCAACTTCTTGCTTTGTCTGCGGCTGTTTCTGGAGGACAACGCAGAAAGTGTCCAATAAATGTTTCATAGTTGTCGGTAGTCTGACATTGTTGACCTTATCAAAAGCACAAACACACTCCACACACCCACACCACATGTGTAAGTCCATGGGTGGCTATAAAGAAACACAAGCTGAGCATCTTTTGTTTCGAGTTCCCGCTGGACTTTGAAACTGAAGCACTTTAAAAATGATTTTATGCATTAAAAAGCGATTAATATTTTACTAAGCATTTCTTGCCGTATTTTAACCGACACTTGATAAATTTTGAATTCTATATACCCCATTTAGGGACATTTTTTTCAACCCGCCGCCCCTTTTAACGCCACAATCGGTGAAAATCGGTTTTTTTTTTTAAAAAAATATAATGATATGTGCACCTGAAATCAAGTCTACATAGTTACTTCTTATTAGTTTTAAGACGTTCCTGTGCAATGTGTAAAGTTTATGCCTTGGGTAATATATGTAAATTTATAAACAAAATGTGTAACAAGTCTTAAAATTTATCCGATTTAAAACGCTGTTTTTAAATATTTTTTAATACAAAACTAAATATTTTTAGTACAATTTTTTTAAAAACAATAGTTTACTTTAGTTTTAGACATTTGTGCTTAAAAGTAAAAATTTCAAAAAAAAAAAAAAAAACTAGCTTTTTAAATATTTTTTATAAAAAAAAAATTTTTTTTTTTTTAAAAATCCTAAAAAATTTCAACCAAATTTATTTTTCAGTGCTTTTACTGTTTTTTCACGCTTGAAAAATATGCAATAATGTTGAAATGAAATGAAATTAGAATATGACCTGGTCTAGTATAAGTCTTTAGAAAATAAAATCTTTGATGTGGGTTCAGGAGTCCAAAACCAGTCACAACAGCATCAGGAATCCGGGTCAAACAAAGGTTATGTCACTCAATCCCAACAGACATATTGTCTTGAAAATACAAGAGACCTTCAACCCAGACCCAACATTGAACCAAAGCAGCTATTTATACCCTGTAACACAGATACTGTGGCGTTTTATTTTCTTGTTAGTCGAGCATTTTTTTACTTTTTCTTTATATAAACTTTATAGCTCTTATACTATACTCTTGATGGGATTGTACACAATTAAAATAATTTAAATAATACGATTATAGGAAGAACCTTTGATAAAAACTTCTGATGTCGAATCTAAAGTAATTTAAAAAAAGATTACAGCTATGAGATAAGAACGTCGATTGAAGTACTAATGAAAAGTAATTTTCTGCTCGAAATTTCTTTTTCAAAATCGGTTAGTTTCTCAGTATTAATAGAAAAATAAAATATAAAAGCTGGGTAGTTTAACTAGTCGACTTTTTACATCTTTTTAACTTGCCGACCTTTTTTATTACATTTTCCAGACAATTGTTCCTGGTGTCTGCAATGAATGCCACCTCGCCAAAGTCGTCGCTGGTCAAGTTGGGCCTGCACACCAGCAAACAAAAGACGCTCAAGGTTATGGTCTTGGGCCAAAGTGGCGTTGGGAAAACGGGTGAGTTTGCCACCCCCCTCACTAAGTGTCAAACCCAAACTGAAGGGACTTCCCTTCTTAGCAATGGTGGTGCGTTTTATTACCCGTCGCTTCATTGGCGAATATGATCCTAATCTGGAGAAGATTTACACCTGCCAAACCACGCTGGACAAGGAGCAAGTTCAGTTTGACATTCTGGACGCCACCGGCCAGCTGCAAGTGGGTGTAAAAATTAATCTATAATTTTTGGATATCTTAAGATTGTTTTTTGGTTTTTGTATAGGAACTAGATGGCGTAAGTCTGGAGTCCAACATTCGCTGGGCTGACGCTTTTATTCTGATGTACTCCATAACTGATAAGTGTTCTTTCGACGAGTGCAGTCGCTTGAAGTTCCTCATTAACTACAACAAACGGAGACGCAAGCTGGGATCGGCCAGTAAAGTAAGATCCCAACAACAATCTACTTGTTAAAGGTCTACATATTTCTCGATTTTCCAGGACTACATTTTGGATATTCCCGTTATATTGGTGGGCAACAAAACTGATCAGCCAGGGGATCGAATGGTCAGTGTGGAGGAGGGTCAGCGTCGGTTCAAGGAGTTATCCTGCGCCTGCTTTCATGAGATTTCAGTCAGAGAGAGCGTAGATCAGGTTGGTTTTTAATAAAGATACAAAATCGAGATAAAAACTATGATAATAAAAATCACATTAAGTATTTCTAAAATATTAAACCCTTTAAATTACCCTTCTCCAACCAGGTGCAGAACGTCTTTCGCGATGTTTTTCGCTTCTGGCGGGTCTTCAGCAAATTCCCCAAGCTCAAACGCTCCACCAGCGATGTGGCCAATACGGATGGAATTCTAACTCCCGATTCGGGCTTATGTTCCTTCTACGACGCCTCATCCTTTGGTGCTGGACGTCGTTCCTTTTTGGTCATTGGGAGCGCCTGTTTGGAGGAGAGCAGCGGTGATCACACGGAGTCAACGGATGAGATTGCGAGCAGTAGTTTGAGCAGCTCTCGCAGCGACATCGATGCTCCCTTCCGGAGTCGAGCTTCGACGGACGGAACTCTTTTGTCCCGACCGCGGAGATGGCGATATCCACCGCCGGGTTGCCTGCTGCCACACACCAACCGCGTGGAGCGGCGGATGAGCATTTCCACCAGGGGCAGCAACGCCAGTTATTGACAGGGGAACTTAGTCCAGGGAGGGTCTCGAGCTTAGTTAGTCAAAATGTAGCGACAAGTATATAGCTAGATGTTATCATAAAAACACAAAAGTTATTTTTCTTGGGAGGATGATTTAAATAGTGTCAGTTGCCAAAAAGTGATACCTACATTTTTGGTTATGATTTTTATATACAAACCATATTTATAATTTTTTTTGGGTTATCTTAGAATTTTTTACATTTATTTTAGGCTGTTGCAAATTAAAACTGAATTTTATTTACTGTCACAGAAGTTTTTAAGATATTTGCTATATTATTCCAACAGCACGTACACAACATAACCAACCGGAAAACGGGACCCCACACCATTAACCACGAGAAACCATAAACTAATCATCGTCGATTTTGAGCAGATATTCCTCGGCCCGCAAAGCCAGCTCTCGGATATTCCTCAGGCAGCCAGCGGCAGCTAGTTGGAGCTCCTTGTTGGTAGATCCAATGCACTCCAGCAGGAAGGGAACCACGCCACTCTGAAACAATTAAAATACAAAATTAAAATAAAATTTTAAACACTTTTTTAAACATCTTTAAAATGTCAAAAATGTAAGGCGTGCGGTTCAACTATGAACAATAATTTTGTAGACGGTCTTATATAATATATTCGTTCTCACCTGGTGCATGGTTATGCAGTTCTGCGGATCCATGGATAGCTTCTCCAGGGCCATGGCTGTGCTGCGATGCACCAGAGGATTGTCGCTGGTCATGTAGGTGACAATCGGAGTCACGGTGCGCAGGCGGCCCAGCTCCTCCGTGTTATTGCCAAAGCAAGCACAGGCGGCCACAGCAGCTGCCAAGTTCATTCGCAGCAAGTCATCCGTGGTCTGGACGAGATCGGCTAGCTTATAGATCACCCTCAGATCGGTGAGGATGGCCAGATTGGTCTGATCCTGGGCAATCGTTGCTATAGCCGCACACACAGCGGACAAAACCATTATGTCCTTGGACTTCAAGAGACCCACAACCAGTTCCATGGCTCCAACCAAGCTCCTGACCAGCTCCGCGGAATCGTTGGCATTTCGAACACAAGGACATATAGCGTAAGCGGCATGGGCCTGAACCCTTGTGCTGGTGTTTTTCAAAAGGGACCAGATCAGTCTCACGGCATCTAGATCCTCCAAAATCCTCATGCTCTCGGGGTCTTCAGCACACTCTTTCAGGCCCTTGGCCAGGTTTTCCAGGAGCGGAGCATGGGAACTGTTTAGTAGGGAAACCATGGATGGCAGTCCCCCAGCCTGCCGCAATTGCTCCCTGTTGCTCTGGAACCGCACGCATTCGGATATAGCTCCCGTGACATTGGTCAGCACCTCGTCGCATTCATCGTTTAGCAGTGCCACCAAGTGATTAACCGTCCTCAGTTGATCCAACACTTTCACATTCGCATCGGTCACGGCACACATCCAAATCGCTCCAGTGGCCCCTCTCAACAGAGGCTTGTTATCCCGCATGTTCTTGTCCTTGATTATTGTCACCAGCGGCTCCAAGCCCCCAGCCTCCCTCACTAGTTCCCTGGTATTGGCGTCATAGGCACACTTATAGATCGCCGTGCTGCCCTCCATCTTGAGCTCCGTGTTTTCAGAACTCAAATGGACCACAATGTCGGGGACCATGCCCTCGGTGGTGATGGCCAGTTGGAATTTCGGCTCCGAGGAGCACTTTCTTACGGTGCCCATTATGGGAATGACCACATCGATGTGGCAGGACTTGAGCAGCTGAGCCATCAGCGGGACGATTCCGCTCTTGCGCATCTGCTCCATGTTGTGCTTGGAATCGGCCAAGGTAAAAAGGGCTCGTGCTCCAGCTCGTGTCATATCCAGGGATTCCAGATCATCTGCGCTCAATTGGTCACGGGGGGTCTTTAAAATACTGGAAAAAAAGGTTTTTCTTTGCTTTAAATACCCAGGATTATAGTTGTTGACCCTATTAGGTTTTTCAGATAAGTATAAGGAGATAAGGGGATAGTCTTGTTTATTGAATGCATTAAACCAACAAAAATAAAACAATAATTAAGATCAGATTTTCCAATATTAAATGTCGGTAAACTAAAAATGTCCCTCAAAAAATTTAAAAAAAAAAAGGGTTGTTTAGATATTTTCAAAAAAATATGTCTTTTTAATGCATAAAAACAAAAAATAAGTACTGATCCAATATAATAAAAAATGTGAACTGTTAAAGGGATACGATTTCACCTTTTGATTTCAATAAAAATTGATTAAATATAAAATTTTTAAACTGTACTAAAAAAAAAAAAAACATGTTTACTAAAAGGAACTTGTATACTACAAAAAATCAATATTTGTTCTGATGTACTACTATTAATTTAAGAGAAAACCTTTTATTAACTATGAGCCCACCTTAACTTGATGTCGATGAGATCCACTAGCTTGGGGATTCCCCCGCAGGTACGCACATACTTCCTGGCCAGACGCACCTTGCACACATTTGCCAACGTTTCGGCGGCCATGGTTTTCAGATCCTTCATGGAGGAGTTCAAGATGTCGACTATCAACGGTATGCCGTCCAGGTCCACGATGGTCTTCCTAATATCAATGTTCTGGGTGATGTCCGAGAGAACTGTGAGGGCGCCCAAACAGCACTTGGTGTCGCTGCACTCCAGAATATTGACCAGGACATCGAGTCCGCCGATGTCCGAGATGGCGAACTGATTTATTTGAGTGCTCAGGTCGTAGTCCTTCAGACAGCACAGCGAAACTATAGTGGCTGTCTGATTGCCCGCCTTGATGTACTTCACCAGCTTCTGGATGTTGTAATAGTCCGCCGGAATTTCAGCGGACCGTGCCACTTCCTTCCAGCGGTCCTCCTCGTCCGTGTCAGACTCCTCCTCCGTGGTATCCGAATCCTCGGCCACAACTTGACGCTTGTCCTTGGACAACCTATTTGGACAGGATCCGCATTGCTCCTTAACTTTCCGGCCGCGATGCTGCGATGCTGTTCCGCTGCTGCTGGCAATCATCCTTCCGGCGAAGATTCTTCACGGACGTGGCCTGAAATATCTGTCCGAATGCAAGGTACTCGCTTTATGTATGGGAATTTACTGTGTTTTTGTGGGAGAATCGGGGTAGAACTTCTAAACTAGACAATTGATTTAATACGGTGTGTTGCTTAGGTTACAACACAAAAAATTGAATATACATTCGACTACGCTCAGGCACTGATAGGTCACAGTACATTTCTTATACCCTATTTAGACTATTTAGATTAAACTCACAATAATACTCTCTTAAATTTCTAGAACTAATGATTGTTCTTGAAGAATTAAATATGCTTTTAAAAAAAGGTAATCAATCTCAAATTCACCATGTTAACCCAAAGCTGCGTCAGCGTCGACAAAATTTGACTTAAAGGAAGGAAAAATTGAAGACATGTTAGGAATTTAATTGTCATTAACATATTAAAAGTGTTGAAAATTAATATAAATTATAAAATCTCAGATGTTGAACATTAATTAAAATTCCTCCTGATTTTTTGTAAACAGTAAAAATACCTGACATCAATTTAAATGTATACAAAATCATTGTAAATTAATGATAGCAATAGAAATTCCAGGTTTTAAATTAAAATTTTGTCAAGAGAATTTATGAAATATTGTTATTTATATTTTATGCAAAATAATTTATTGAAATCTCAATATTATTTGTCAATATTATAAATTATTAATAAAATTTTGATTTTGAACTTAAAATTTAGAAAAGCGAATTTTCAAATATTTTTATTTTATGGAAAATGATTTATTGAATTATTAAATTATGAGTGGCAAATTGAAATGCAACACCGCTCTCTCTCTCTCTCTCTTTTTCGACACTTCCGTTGCATATTTGCGTGACGTTACATTTGTAAAAATTTTACCCTCATGCGCCTAAAGAAGTTTCACTTTTAAAGTGTAGCTAAAAGGCTTAAAAACTTATAAAAAGAATCCTAATTGCATACATTTTTAATGCCAGACACTTAGTTCTGGGGAATTTACAATGGCATACCATTCACCAAGAGTATATTTTCCATGGGCTATAAATGATTGTTACGGTTTAGAGTCCAAAAGATATAACCCAATAAAACTCTTCCATTAATGTTCGCATAATCAGAATAATTTATTAAAAGCAATAATATAAGTTTAAAAATAGTTGTTTTTTTTTATAAATTATCGAGCCTGCGAGGCGGTGGAATGCATTGTGAGAGTGTGGATATGTATATAAATATGATGAGAAAGCGATATAAATACGAATGGATAAGTTATATAATAAATAAGGGCATATGAGGCAGATTAGGATTACGAGGAGTTCGGGGGGTAGGGACTTAGCCTTGCAACGGGTCATCGGAGGTGATTGATTCTTTTGGCTTTTCTTGTGGATCACCGAACTAGTGAGCTTCCTTCTTGATCAGCTGGTCGTACTTGTGCTCCGCGATGGTCAGCAGCTTAATGGTCTCCACAGCGGTGGCAAATGGCAGTTCCACATGACTGCTGTTGTACGTGGAGTTCGACGGATTGCAGTCGTTTATCTGCATCACATTCATGGCCTGTGCGATATTATAGACGACATTGTCCTGCAGGTAGTTGAAGGTGCAATTCCAGGACTTCTTATCGATCTTATTCAGCTTCAGCACATCGAAAACACGATCCAACATAATCAGGGATTTGATGATGCGTGGCAGCTCCTCGATGACAGTGGTCACCTCTCCGCCCTCGTACAAGAACGTCCCGGAGTCGTTGTCGAAACTAACCCGCTTGATCTCATCCCGCAGGGGATGCTCCAGTTCCAGGTTCAAAGAATCATACTTTCGCACCGCCTCGGACATGGTGAGATTGTGATGGTAATCCAGCTGTTTTGGCATTGGAAAATGGGAAACTTAGCATCGCTGTCGCTCTTAGATAACATTTGAATAATAAACCCTTACCCAATCATTGGTCCGGCAGACGATGGCCCTCAGGGTGCTACTCGTTGCATTGCGAGCCTTTTCGAGGGCCATTCTCCTCTGATCGTGAGGGGCGGCGGATGTCCCCGCTGGGCAGCTGGCGGCGACTGTGAGTACCAGAAGGGCACCCAGGAGCCAGCACTTAGCAGGAGCTGTAATAAAAAGGGGGTAGAGTTAGTCAGTCAGAACTTTAATCACTTCTCTTTTGAACTTTGAAGTATCAACCCTGAAACTTTGATCACTTACACAATCGGCCAAAACCGAAGTTGGAGTTGAAGATAGCTGTGGATGTGGGGGCCATTGTAATTTGTTGGGTTTTGTATTATTTTTGATTAGCGCTCTCGACTTGAACTTGTAGTTAATCTACTGTTTTGTTTATTGGGATTATTGGTAGTGTCGCGCTGAAAAACGAGCTTGTGGCGTGTGGGCTCTGCGAGATCTTACGGTTAATTGAGGAGTTGGGGCACACGCCGGCACTTTAAATAGTATTTGTATTTTTTTATCAGCAGCCGAAGCTTACGCACACAGTCGACTGGTGAGTGTCGATCTCAGGGATCTCTTAGCCAAGAGGGGGAGGTGATTGCCCATTGATTAGCCATTCTGACTCAGACTCAAACTCAATTTCTTCCTGTCTTTGGTTTTCTCATGGGCCTGTGACGCGATTTATTTTTGGGTTTAGCCCGAGGAACTGGCTTGCGTCGAGCGCTACTTATTAACTGGGTCTCCTGGGAGCCACTTTAAACGCTGAGGTTTCGAACTTCCGTTTGAGTTGTTCAAGTCTTGGGACATGACTGTGTTTAGGTTTGGGTCTGCACTGCAAATACATTGGGTTTGTGAGTGGACTACCAAAGCACTGGGTACAAAACTTGGCTATGGTTCATGCAAAAAAAAATTGTTAACTAGTCCAGTCAATCTAGACCACGGATGCCCAGCATCCCTGATCTAGACAATATAATTATAATGTAATAATCATAATTATAATTATTATCATATTATAAAACTATAAAATAAAAAAAAACATTAAAATAAAAAAATGAGACCATCTTATTACCACGTCCAAGTCGTTGTTCCTGTGGCAAGCTAAGAGTGTTATTTTGATGTGAATTTGTTGACAATAAATAGATTGAATATGTGAATACAAACATATAATTACAAAACATTATTTTCATCGAAATTTCTTCGAGAGTTCAAAAGTCGGTAAAAAGGTCGATAATTTCAGAAAGTTTGTGTTTGTCGAGCTCTTGCAGACAAATTAATTATCGAATCCACCAGATCAGTTAGGCACTGTTGAAGATTGATTTGTAAGAAGTAAAAATTGGTATCATGAACAAAAATCGGCCGGCTACAACTCGAGATATACAATGTGCATATTATGTATAACGTGATTCTTACATGCGCGATATCTAAAAAATGGTGGGTCCTACAGAAAAAATCATAGGGATAATTTTTATAGATCATTTCAAGATCAACAACTTTCACCTTACCTATTTTTCAATTGACTTTACCGTTTTTGAGAAAAACCCAAAAAAGTAAAAAAACCCAAATTTTTACCTGTGACCTTAAATAATTCAATTAGCACACCTGGGATCGATGGGGACTTTTCACAATTTGTTTCTACTGGTCAACCAAAGGCCTCCACCAAAATTGAGCTCTGTCGGAATTAATGTTATTTCAATGTTTAAATCTACCGGAATATTTGGCTCATTAAAAATTTTTGAAGTGCCAACCGTGTTTATAAGTGACTTCTCTTAAAACAGCGAACATTTGGCGCTCTTTTTAAAACTTATGTCTTTTTCTAAGTATACTTGGACATATATTTGATTTTTGTAATAATTTTGTCCTTGTTTAAATATTGACGGTATGATAGTATAAATGGTTTTGGGTTGATATTTTGAAACTTTAGAGTCGCCCGGCAAGATATAATAGCTAATCATTTTCGCTCAAGTGTAATTTCCCATTCAAACGCACTGCTACGCAGTTGTTTTTACAGACAAAAAGTTCAAACTTAACATTTCAAACAAACACTTGTCGATAGAAATATCACGATAGCAACTTTTTTCATCGCCATTTTTTTCATGTTACCTTCAATGTTAACTTTTCATACTAAAGACAGACATCTTAACAGCCAAAAAAAAATTCAAACTTTTCAGACAAATAACGGGAGTACTTCTCTTCCCGATAAAAATATATATTTTTTCAAAATAATAATCGAACAAATAATCGAAGCCATTTTCTAACCGATAAAAATATTTATTTTTTCAAGTTTTTCACATCCCTACCACAGTTGTTTGTTTTTTGTTTTCGTCCAAATCGCGATCGCAAGCTGCACTGTTTACCAACCGCCGCTGCAGAGTAAATCAAACAAATTCGGTCGAGGGACATGGGAAATGCGAGTGGCAAGCGGGAGACGGATAATCTCTACACGTCGGAGGAGCTCCGCATGCTGGAGTCGGCCTACAAAAACGCGTCCGGCGGAGCCCTGGAGAAGTTGACCCAAGACAGATTGGTGGTAAGTCGTAGGTCGAGGTCTCTGCCACGTGTGTGCTGGTGTGAAAATCAATGCTAAGGGCAGGCTGCGGCTGCGGAAGGGTCAGGGTCGCAAGTTCAAGGCCGTGCGGAGTGAACTTCCTTCCCTAAAAAGATAAGTCAGTCCTTTAGTGCATGACAAATGGCCATCCACCTGCTGTGGATGATACCCTAGAGAGGGGTATACTCCCAGAGGCACCTGAGGGTTATATAAATTTCGGATAAGTTTCAAAATCTACACGGTTAAATTTCGGAAAATGTTTTTCAATGTTTTTATATTGAAATAATGTTTATTTTTCTCGGTTTTGGAACACCATATTTATTAATAAAGCGAATATTTAGAAAAAAGAATTATTTTTTATTCACTAAAAAGAGGCAGTTGACAGTAGTGAGTTAATTTTAAAAAAGAAATATCAGTGAATAAAATAATTAATATAAAAACACTTTATTACAAACCTCAAATCAGAAAACAATTTGTGTGGCATGCCGGTTCAAGGTCCCCAGGTTTTGCAGTCTAATAAAACAATCGTTTTATTTTTAGCTCGACTGATACTTATTTTTACCACAACAGATGACGGAAATGCACCCATTCAAAAAGTGTTTTATTTTGTAACCAGATAATTCCGGTACATGTGCTCTGTTTTATCTATTTATCGTTCGAGTTTTCCCATTAAGAACACAATCGCAAGGGTATTCCAGACTTCGATATCTACAACTAGCTAGCTGCCTATCTTGTTATCAGTTTTGAATTGATAATTCCTGGGGCTGTGTGAACGTGTCCACAAATTGTCTAATTTGTTTGCCGTCGCATTTCGCTGTTTGTCTTTTGCTTTGTTGAATTTGCTTGCTAACGAATTAGTCGTGATTTCGATGACTGGGGTCGTCAATTAGGGCCCGGCCCAATTGAATTAAAAATAAACAATATTGTTAACCCATTCGCGGCAAACCATATTGTGCCCGCATTCACATAAATTTAATAATGACTGCACAGAACAGAAATACGTATGCTGTATGAATTATAAGGCACGTCAAAGCAATAAGATTAATCGAATAAATTTATATTGATTATTAAGTAGAGGCAACAAACGAACGTTCGTGTACTTTTAATGCAAACAAATTAAAAAAATAAAATATTTTTCCCTTTTTTATTTGTTATTTTATATATTGCTCTAAGTTTTTTTCAAAAGGCGGCATTTATCGGTTAATTAAAATACAAAACAAGGCCTGATAATACAAAAAAAAATATTTAGTTATTTAAAATAAAATTTAGTTAATACGTTACTGGCTATAACAAACGGGCTTTCTAAGACTTTAAATTTAGGGAAAAAGTTAAATAAAAATATGTATATTATAATTAATTTAAGTTTTTGGCCCTCCAGCTCACACTCAATAATTCACAGCACAAAATTAACACTTTGAGAGCACATACATTTTTCTAAGTGCAGCCCTAAATGGGTTAATCTATGTCAGCGCTTCCCAGACCTTCGTTCCCTGCAAGAATTCGCTGACAGCAGCGGGAAAATTATGTTTATGCATCCGGTGCGCAGTTTGTTTATTTCTTTGCTCTGTTTCGAAAACAGGAAACTTGGTCGCAAACCATCGAACGATCGCTGGCCGAAAGTACGGCTCAGTATTTGTTTACACCCACAAAGCCCGGCCAGCATGGCATCAACATACCGCTGAGGAAATTCGGGGAGCCCTACTATATCATGGAGCGGGGAACTATTGACCAGAAGACGCAAATGCTTCTGTGCTCGTTGGAGAGAAGTGGAAGTGACACCTTCAACAGCAAGCAATTGGAGCAAGTGAGTGTTAAAATAAACAAACAAGCCTGTACTGTTTACAGTACAGTATCTAATATTGTTCAAATATTATTTTAAAATTGTGTAACTCAAACCGCCTAAAGATTTCCCAACCTGTTCTAGCATTGCTAGAAGTTATTGTAATTTTAGCCGTAATTTATCTTGATTTAATACAATTTTGAATATATGTATTTAGTTTATCGGTATATATCCACTAAATACATTTTGATAATGATTAAAGTCGATTAAAGATTTGCGGTATTTATAATTAATATCTCTTAATTTGGTTTGATTTTAATCAATTAAATAAATTTCATTTTCATTTAGTACATCTACTCGGTGATCAAGAGCTACGTACACTTGGAGAGCACTGCCAAGAACTCCACCATCAAGGACTGGCAGGATCTGGGCTTCAATACCACAGAGCGCTCCGCTGCCACCTTCGCCAAGGGTCTGTTGCGGAATATGGGCAGGGAGCTGGAGCAGACTATGCCCAACGACTGCTTGGAGCGATGGTTGCACATGACTCCCCAGTTTCTGCAGATCTGGCGCGAGGTCTTCAGCCAGCTGTACTGTCGCCATGGAGGCAGCAAGCGCCACTTGATCAGGGAAATGGAGATTCCAATTGTACCAGAACTGTGTGGTAAGGAAATCAAAAGCATGTTACCATTTTGTTGTTTAAAGACATTAGTAAAATCTATTTCTTATTATTTTCCAGACGCTCCCCAAAACAGTCACTATCGCCCAATCATCGAACTGCCGCACGTCCTTTACATCAACGCTCAATTGCCCCGCGAGCATCGCCACAAATGGCGCTTCCTCTTCTCATCGAAAATCAACGGAGAAAGCTTCTCAACGATGCTGGGAAAAGTCCTCGACAAGGGACCCACGCTGTTCTTCATCGAGGACGAGGATCAGTACATTTTTGGCGGCTATGCGTCCGAAACGTGGTCAGTGAAACCTCAATTTGGGGGCGATGACAGCTCATTGCTCTACACCTTAAGCCCTGCCATGCGGTGCTTTTCGGCCACAACTTATAACGATCACTATCAGTATTTGAATTTGAATCAGCAGACTATGCCGAATGGCCTGGTGAGTAATGTTTATAAGTAATTGATTGATTGACCCGCTAATTGTTTATGTTTGGTGTACAGGGCATGGGCGGTCAGTTTGACTTCTGGGGCCTCTGGATTGACTGCAGTTTTGGCGATGGCCAGAGCGTTGAAAGCTGTACTACATATCGGGATTATGTGCAACTGAGGTGAGTTTTAATTAAAATAATGTTAATGACATTACTTGAATTTTGAATTTAACATTTTATGGTCAGTTTAAGAATTCAAGATTAGAATTGAACTATAGAAAATAATATCCGCAAACTTTGATCAAAAAATTATTTATTTTTTAATTGTCAAGCTGATTTCATTCTTTTGCGCTTGTAACAGAATACTTTCGTTTTGCAATGAAAAAAACATAGCATCCTAAAGATATGCAATAACAAAAATTAAAACACATTTTTCTCTCACTTAAATAATAATGTTTTATTATTTAATCTTTTTAAAGTAAACGCAAGCAGTTCAAAATACGTAACATGGAAGTCTGGGCCGTGGGTGATTTACCTGTAAAAGAAGATGGTGAAGAAGGAGATGGTCAGGTATTTATAATAAAATATTAGTTCTTGTGGTGTCTATTTACAAACCATTTCTCTGCAGAAACGTTCGGTGTTGGACAGCAACTTGGAAGACCGTGCTATGTTGGAAATTTCTGGCAAGAAAATGCACTCGGATGGTTTACGCGAGCCAGGGCTGGATGATTGATATTATATGGAACTAATCAGAGCAAACGATTGGTTTAATCACGTTCAAGAATTTATGAGTCCATGCCCGTTCTGGGTGTGCAGTTAATAATTCAATTCTATTTCCTTTAGCCTCATTGCGAACCCTATCAAAACAAAACAAAAGTCCTGCGAACAAAAGAGTATTTGTTCAATCCATTCCTATAAACGTTTTTGTTTAGCTATTAATGTTTATATATACAATGTATAATGGATATAGTTTATGTAATACTGAGAGTATTGTTGTTGCGTTTTAGATCTAAAAGTGTGAAAATGAAATCATTTAATAAGTATAACGAACAAGCAAGCATCATAAGCAATGTTAAATCGTCGAATTTTTCCCTTTTTATTCTGCGTCAATAAAATGCAAAATATTTGCTGAATTCTAATTTACTTTCAAGTCTTGATTTCTTGATTCGCCAAGAAGATCAATACCCTAGGATCAATGTTTTGGCGCTCATACTTTGGCTTGGTTCTGAAACAAAGTAAACACATCCTATTTTATTTTAACGCGTCTTTTTTAAATTTAAGTTATCCCTTTACCTCCCTACACCCGAATTATAAATTATGTCGCACAGTCTAATAATAACCTGTTGATGTTTATATGTTTCTCACTATTTAAAACCTTTTTGCCTTAAAGCTCTGATAGCTGCATGCCAATTCATCTAAATACCACAAAAAATATAAATGCTGCTCCTCAGTTTTGAACTTAACAGTGCGTTTATTAATCGAATGCTTTATACAGAGCTCGTGCTTTTTCCAGTATCTAAAAATGTGACCGTAAAACAATAATAATAATAAACAAATCCATAGATGAATTAATTATTCTATATTTTGGATTAACGTTACATTAACTAAATCAGACAGATAATAATGGCTCCAATAACTTCTGCTAGTGACATGTCCTTCATTTAAATTTTGAAACATTTCTTGAATTGGTATTTTGAAGAAAACTTTAGAGTCACGAGTTAACGTCTTCACTTATTTTTATTGCATTTCAGGTGGGTTTTTCCTTTTAACGGGTTTTCGGTTCTAATTTAATATTTATCTTTAAATATCCACTGCGTAGCCGGAAAGTGTCACCCCTGGAGCAATCTCCTCCTCCACATAAGATCCTGCCTCTTCGAAGGACCTGGCGTTGCTGTCTTCGAAGCTGCGACCCACACTGGCATTTGATTGCCTCAGTTGAGGAGCCCTCTGCTGCTGGCCACCAAAGTTCCGCGACACTCCAAAGTTGCCCGACGAAGAAGTGTAGCCCTCATCTTCTTGGAATCGACGACCAGTCGATCGAAGTTTGGGCGCCTGGAACGTGTGTTGCTGACCGCTGTCCGATCCCCGACGATTGTTGAAGTCGTAGGTGCTCGTCTCGGATCCCCTTGGATAGTTTGTCTTTCGCAGCATTGCCTTAAAGTTAAATGGTGGATCCTCAGAGTTCTGAAAGCAACATAGTTAGAGCATATTTTTAACTTAAGAATACGCCTGTGGTATACTTACATCTCCCTCATTGCGAGCCATGTTCTGAAGTTCCCTCACTGGGTCCGATGGAGGGTACGAGGATCTTTGCTGGTAGTTGCGCTGCTGCTGGCTGGGATTATTGCGGTAATAGTTGGATGAGGGCATTGGAGGAGGAGGTGGAGGCGCCGCATAGCCCTTCAGGGAGTTACGTCTCGATCCAGACCGATGGACGCCCCAGTTCTGGTTGCCACTGTTGCTGTAGCTGTTGTAGGCGTTGTTGTAAGCGTTCATATTCATTTGCATTTGATTCCTGCCGGTTAAAAGATTTTCCAGATTAAAACCATGAATAGTTTAAAGTCGCTAAGGATTAAACCTTCTCAACTGTTGTGGATCCCGGAAGAAGCCCTGATTGTAGATATTATCGCTCTCTCCCATGCGATCCCAGTTGGTCTGGCAGGCCTGCTCCTTCTTGTATGCATTGTAGGTCAGGGCACACGATGTCATCGAGGGATTGCGCTGCAGCGGACTGTCCCAGGCCTCGTCATCCTCCATGTGCTGCACCAGCAACTGATTGGGGAACGTCTGGCGGGAAATGGAGTTGGCCGGGTCCACCATGTACTGGGTGTCGTAGAAGGGAATCTGGTCCAGGCGGAAGGGCATCTTCTTAATGGGAACTGGCAGTGGTCCCAGCTGCGAGGAGTTCACCTCGCGCATGTTGATCCTCTCAAAGGGCACGGCCCTGGTGCACTTGTTTAATCCAGCCACCATTCTTTGGTTGTAAATGTGCACCTGGGAAAAAAATGGTTTTCTTTCAACTGCTTTAATCTTTTTGATAATGTGCAAAACAGATATTTAAATTAGAGTGCGTTGTTTTAAACGCAGTATAATTTTATAAAATCATTAGCAAAGTTTTAAAATAATTTATTTATTTATGAAACGAATTTTAATATTAGGGCTTTAGACAATTACTAACCTGTTGTGACAGATTGACGAAGTCCTGGAAACGAGCTGCCCTGTAGTGCAGCAGGACCTGGAATATGGACTTCTCGCGCCATTTCTTGGCATATGGCCGGATAAAGTCGGCAGTGTTCTCATTCAGTTGGCCGGACTTCTCGTTGACCAGCGGCGGAAGGCGGACTCGGTCGCGGAATCCCCTGTAGGCTGTGGGGAAAATGGAAACCGAGAAAAGCCGTTAGAGTAACCCATTTGAAAGGCGGTCAGTGGAATGGACGGTGGAGAATGAGGGGGAAGTCACCTTAATTTAATTAAATTTTCATTTCTTTTCTATGCAGCACTTATAATTCATCTCTGTCCGAAGGGGCCGTCGATGTTAAGTGTTATGTCTCAGACTTCTATAAGCCGATTGGTTGCATCACACAGAGCACACAGGTGCTGGCCAAGAGGGTGGCAGCCACATTTGACACCACTAAGCGGCTTAAATGCTTGCCGAGACCCTAGACTAGTGGATTTCTTTGTTGTTTGCTTTTTCTAGATTTTATTGGTAGTATTACGAGTAGTATCGATTGATATAGTGATATAGTGTGTATAAATGGTATATAGTTGGGGCCTATTCGTCGACAGAGGCCTGTTCGATCTTAGATATTCGCACCGCCGCCATAGCCTCATCCATTCTGGCCTCCAAAAACATCTCCTCGGCCTCCGAGGGCGTCTCACTTATGTCGATGTGCTCCTCATCGTACTCTTTAAGCCTATCCACCTGCGTTTTTTTACCTTTTTGAATTTTGCTGGCGGCCACATCGTGATGCTCCTGACCCTTTTTGCCCACTACAAGAGGTGGATTTAAAATTAGATTTTTTAGATCTTTGTTGAGTATAAGTTTAAGATCTTACTTTTGAACACCTTGCCGCCTTTGACGCGTTTCCGTGCGAGTAAAGCTCGCATCATGGATTGCACCTTGATGACCTTCTTCACCTGCAGCTCGTATAATCTATAAAAGAAATATGTTTTCTAATTGTTTAAAACTGGTGGTTAATGTTCTTACCTGGCCAAGAACTCGTCATTATAGTAACGCAAAAATACCTTGGTCTTGCCTAAAGACCAACCTTCCATCTTCAAACGCAAAAACAATAGGCGGCAATTGTCCTTGGTCATTTCCACAGGCTCATCAAAGTCAAAGGCGAGGAATTGATATCTAAACAAATGAAAAAAAGATTCATAAAAATTTATAAACGAATATTTTTCACAAAGTGTAATATTTTTGAAATTTAGAAATGTTTAAGAATTTTTAAAGGACACCTATTTACATATTTGTTTGAACAGTACTTTCTTTTATAAAACAGCAATTAATTACTTTACTCTTATTACAAAAATGTCTTACCTGAAAAAATATATTGATCTAACTAAAAGGATAGTTTACCCACCTTCTCAGGAATTCCTCAAAGGGCAGCCTTGAGCTGAAGCCCTTCTGCCGGGCAACGACTGTGTCCAAAACCCCCAAGGCCTTCATCTGTTGCTGCACCACATCCGAGTGGAAGGCTCGGGGCTTGTACTCCAGATCAGCGCGAATGCAGCGGACAAAGTGCACGCCGAGATTCGCATTCTGGCTTAGCATTTTGAGCAGGGTCAGGCAGGTGAAGCGGAAGTTGGCCGCCAGAGTACGAAGATTGTTCACCTGGGAGATGCAGCCGGCACTCAGTGTATTCAAAGCCTTAAATTTATAAAATGGTAAATATATAAGAGGTGTTTCTTTGTTCTCAGGAGAGGTTTTAAAACAACAACGTTAGGGTGTAAAATAATGCTAATTATTTGTAAATGCCATTTTATATTTATGTTATCTTCTGTAATATTTAAATTTTACTGAATGTACCGGGGAAAATCTTATGAGGCTTGAAGCCAAAAACTGTGTCCAAAAGTATGCAACTGTATATTTTAAAATTAGTATATTTGACGCAAAATAAACGCAAGACAAATATATAATTTTTACTGCACACTTTTGGACATTTTTCTGAGGGACTTTTTTGTGGCACCCCAAAATTAATTTGTGAAAATAAAATTTAAATAATAAAGTGTTATCTTTCGCAGACTTTTTATGATAAATAAGTCCGCCTCAAACCAAAAACTACTAGAAAAAGGCTTGACATTTGATTGGAATTTCTGGAGGTTTCTGGAGCACACACTTTAGTGTTTAGATGGCAAACTCACATAAGACTTCCGTTCGGTTTCATCCTTATGCTGGACCGCCTCGAAGGGCATCGTTAGATTGCCAGCCTTGGTCAGTTGATTCGTGAACAGGAGCATGATGCTCTCGTCCAGCGAGGAGCGGAACGTCTCGATCATCTCCGGCGGAACGAAGTCGCGGTTGATGTCGGTGAAGGCGCGCGTGTCGTAAATGATGCGGCCCGTGTAATGAGCCACGGATATCTCAGTGGCAGTGTGCTTCTTCACAAACTGGCTGTGCTTCTCCGCAACGCGATCTGTGAATTTTTTAATTGAGCTGAGTTATTCTAAACACCTGTCAAATTTGGTTCCCACCCATAATCAAATCCTGATCTTGGCAAGAGCGTGAAGCATCGTCGATGATGTAGAACAAACCATCCGGTTTAGTCAGTAAATTGTCCAGTGCGGTCTTGTTGTCATAGAAATTCAGGTTAATGGTATCAATATCCTCAGCCTCCATTTCCAGCATTTCACTGATGAAGATGCGCTGGTTGTAGTGATATTGCATCTGTTCATTTAGAGTGTTGATCATCAGTTGCTCGAGACCGTTTCGATTAAAACACTCAAAGCCAAACATGTCATGGATAATAATGGCATTGGTGTCACCACTGAAACATTTAAATCAATGAGATAAAAAATCAGTTTAATTAAAGTAAGTAAGTATTACAAATTAATGGACATCAACCATTTTTACAGCTCCCTGATTGCAGTCACAAAGCAATTTCTTGATCTACTTCAAGTTTTTAAATATATCAGTTGAATTTTGACTTATGAACTAAATACATTTTTATAGCACTTAATCCATTAAGTTTTATTTTAAAAATTGTGTTCTGTTAAACTTACAACACAGCGCGTGGGAAAGACATGTTCATGTTGATCCGGTTGATGATGAAGTCCACCAATCGGGAGTAGAGGGTGCTGGCCACCGCATCGCGGGCATCTCTAGCCTCTTCTGTGGTATATTGACGCCTCTCGGCGATTCCTCCCTTGACCATGATGAAGTTGGTCAGCGACCACATGAACTTCTTCTCATCCACCCGCAAAAGCTCTGAGATCCGAGACACAATGTCTGTGTTCTCCACTTCCGCAAACTTTCCGCTCTGCCGGAAACGGATGTTGCCAATATTTAAAATGGCCGACAGGACCTTGCGGACGGTCTCAAGCTGCTTGTGATTGAAATCAATGTCCCTCAGGATGTTCTCAAACTCCTTGAATTTCTCCACATTTCCCTCGGGATCATCGCGACGATACTTGAGTTTCGATGGTGGAACATCTGGCGGAACACGCAGATAGCGGTAATTGCGATCAGCTTTTAGGTTGTATTCCTTGAGCTGATTCTGCTGATTGATGAAGTCGTAGAAGTAGTAGAAAATATGGAAGTTGTGCTGGGTGCCGTCCATAGTGGCCACTCTCAGCTTCTCCAGCATATACATGTTAAAAACAGCTCCACTCATCTTTCCAGTTTTTCCGAATGTCAAGCAATATTGGAGAACACATCTGGTGGAGTCGTTATTCACCGGTGTTCCTGCATTCACCATCATCAGGATGGCCTTGATGGAGCTCTCCACGCGTCCAGTGGCTCCTCGATTTCCAGAGCCCAGATAGCACAGGTGCTTGATCAGCAAACGGGCATTGGTGGACTTGCCCGAGTAGCTTTCCCCGGAGAGCACAATGTGCTGCGGTTCCTTGTGGTGCAGCATGTCCTGGTAGGCAATGTCGGCCACCGAGAAAATATGCGGCTGATTCTCCGAGCGCGACTTGAAACGGTACTTGGCATGGAACTGTGGAACAGGGGATTGTAACAATAATAATATTATTTTAGGAAATAAAAAATACTTCATTTTTATTGGATTTTGTTATTTATGTAAATTTTTAAATTTATACAGAAATATTTGGCGATTAAAAAGTTTGTCTAATTTGGTTTTTATTTTCATTTTTACTTTACAAACATCATTAGAGAAAAAGATATTTATTATGTTTGCAAGTGCAAGAAAGATATTAAAAAATACGAATGAGTACAAAATCACACAAAATTGTAAATCTGTTGTGGTTCTAATTTTATATGCAACAAAAGGAATCTTAACGATTTTTTTAACTTACCTCCGGAGGGAACTCCTGTTTGATTTCATTTGAATTCAATGACAACAAGATATCCCCTATAAAACTGTATGACTCGCCCATCATAATGCGATGACGCAGTGACTCGATAATGCTCTCATCCACTGGGTTTTCCAAGGCAGCCAAGTCCTCCGGATACATCCTCTCCGGCTTCTCATCGAACCTCTTGACGTAGCCGCGATCCACAAACAATTCCGGCTCCTTGTACAGACTCTTCACGTCCCTGGAGAGCTCCAGCATCTCCGCAATGTCCGACCGCATCTCATCCTCGTTCTCGATGAGTTCCGTGAGGAAGGGATGCTCCACCATCTCAACCATCATGGGTCGATTTTCAGCATTCTTCTCCAGAGTCTCGGAGATGAAATCGTTGATCTGCTGAGACCAATTAGTGGGTCGCATTAAAGTCGGCGGTGGATTGCGTATAATCTGGAACATTGCCCTAGTGGGATGCATGTCAGCGAAGGGTGGTTTTCCATCGGCCAACTCGATGGTGGTGATTCCCAAGGCCCAGACATCGGCACGGACAGTAATATCTGGTTCACGGGCATCCATGGCGGCCACCACCTCGGGAGCCATCCAACAGGGCGATCCAATGCAGGTGCCCCTCTTTCCCATGGTGGAATCCACCTGACGGGACAATCCAAAATCGCAGAGCTTCACGCGTCCGTTTTTGGTCAGCAAGATGTTGTCTCCCCGAATGTCCCTATGCAGGACATGATTGCGGTTCAGTTCGATGGCTGCACGGCAAGTCTCCCGGATGATGTAAGCAATGTGCTCCTCTCGCATCCGTCGGTCCAGTTTCAGGAGCTTGTTCACCATGTCCACTGCAGTTCCTCCCGAGCAGTACTAAAATATAAAATAAATGCGATTGATTTTAATTTTAACAAACTATTTCTTTCATTACATTTGAAATAACTGTAATAACTTTCTGTTTTAGTAAATAATGTTCTACTTTTACCATTACATTTTTAGGCTTTAAATAAAATTAGTTTAGTGATTGAAATTGATATTTTTACTCACCTCCATGACAAACCAAATCTCGTCGGGTCCATTCGGCTTCGACAGCTTGTAGACCCCATAAAACTCCGGTAAATTGGGATGGTCGCAGTAATCCCGCAGAGTTCGGTACTCCTCCTCGATCGACACCTGGTGCTCCTCATCGTAGTGCTGGATCTTCAGGGCCACGACCCGATCATTTTCCAGCTCCTTGGCCCGGAAAACCTTGGCATTGACGCCCTGGGCTATCTCCTCGTAGATCTCAAATTTATCCGTGGGATCCGGCAATTGCGAGTACGGTAAATACATCCTGACTTAGTTGACTATCCTGAATGCTTGTAGAATATTCCTGAGGTGGTTCAAGTGTGTTAAATTCGGGTCAAAAGGCCTACATCATAAAGGGTGGGCTTTCTTGTCACATTTTCTCTTATGCAAACCGCATTACGCCTGTAACTCTTAGGTAAAAGCATTTTAGGGGTTTCTTTTTGTTTCTGAGTTTCGAAAGGGGATTTGGCCTTTATTTGTTAATTTTTCAAACAGGGGATAAAATTAAATTTAATTAAAATATTTGGATAATGTTACGAAAATTTTACTTAATAAAAAATAATAGCTTTTAAGGACCTGACAAAAATTTGAAATTTGTGAAAATTTGAAAGATGTAACACAAGTGGATTTCCAAATCAAAGTTACAAAATTGAACTCCTTGACGAACAGGACACCTTTTGAAATATTTATATTCTTGGCTCCAACTTTAATGCTGTTTAAGAACTTTTTGTAAAACATCCAGTTAGTAGATATTTGATCACTTTATTCTCAATCCTGCAGGACACACCTTTGTTATTCCAGAGTGGCACACTTTTCCTTTTATGGAGATGATCGATTTTAAGGAAATATTTATTGCGAATTTCGAACCGACCGCACGCATGCAGCACGTAGCGCTGCCGTAAGCCAACTAAATGATGGGCCAATGCAATTGACGGCTTTTCACTGGCAAGGAAGGAAGCCATGCAATGGGCAGTACCTGGGTGCACACCTTGGCAACTATTTAGCATTTAGCCGGCTAATTCAATTAGCAGCGGCGACATTCACGTGCAAGAGCAAAACCAAAGCCAAAACCAGGCACAGGTGGCCAAAATGGCAGGTGAAAGGAAAACTGCTAACGCGAGTGAAAGTCAGCTGGTTGACAGACTAATTATGCATCTTATTATTCGTATTTACAAAATATATTTATACGTATTCCAAATGGCTGGAGATTGCTAAACTAAGCATTGCATTTACACACGTTTATTGATGTTTGCCCTATTGCGTATGTTAATTTTTGTCTTTAATACTGATCTGTGTGCTAAGTTAGTTAGATTGAAGAAAAGTCTTTTCTTATGCGTGTTTCTGAGGCATCCTCTCATTCTCGTGCTCGTGGTCCTCCTGCTCCTCAATTGCATATGCTAATCCATTCCTCCACGTGGCACTCCTCGCACTCCACATTACAGCACCATTGAAATTTACAGTGACACCGCTCCGCCCGCCGCTGGATCACCTGGCTGTGGCCACGCCCACAGCAGAGGGAGGTGCATCCGTCGCTGGTCGTGGTGTTCCGATTGCACTTTCGACCCACTGTGCCTACGGATATATGATGTAAGTAAAAAAAAAATAGTTAAAAATATAGCACACAGGGTTCATGTGTTTTAAAATTTTTGTTTATTCAAAATACTCAACATTTTGAAAACCACTTTTGAAAACTTTTAAAGAACAAAGACCGACAACGTCGGCCTAACCGACGGAACTACCGGAAAACGGTTGTTAAATAAACAAAACTGAATACTTTGAATAATTTTTCAGTTAACACCTACATTTTATTAGGGAATAATGTACAAAGAAAGTAATATTTTCCCACTCACTTAAATAAAAATTGAGTAACAGACGTGTTTCTGTGTTTTCCTTTTTTGTTAATTTTAAAAGCACATTTAAAATAAGGCTAAATTGGATTTATTGATTATAACTAAGTAACAGTCGTAACCAAAAAACATAATTTATAAAACACCTCTTTAATAGTCTTGTACAGCAAACAAAAGCCCTGACCAATTCGCATCTAATCGCCCCCACTGGAGGACACACGGTGCTCGTGTGGGCTATTAAATGGCCATAAATAAACTATTAAACTAAAGCATAAACAAAGTATCATAATTGTTTGGCCAACGATAATTGCCAGCGTTAATTGCCATCATTTGCCTAGACACGACACCGGACACGGGCACACGAATCACATGAATCAAAACGCCCGATGGGCTGGTCCCCAGCTCTTTGGAGCTGGAGCTTTACTTTTAGCTACCGGACTAAACCAGCGATTAATTATAAATTTGCGTCGTAATTAACACTTTTAAACTGCTGCCAGTCGCCGGCGCAGCAGCGGCTTTTGATAATTTGCAAATGTGTCAACAGCAAAATGGCTAACGAAAATTGCAAGTGGCAGTTAGACGTCGATTTCGATGTGAATGTGCCGCAGCTCAGACCGATCCCCAAACCAGAGGAGAGTCTAAAAGGGGGCTTAAGGGGTTGAAAATACCAAAACTTAAACTAATTTTATACATTTATATATAGTTAACAAAAATATTTTTTTTTTATAATTTACAAAGTTTGAAAACTGCTTTTGTGAATTGAGCTTAAATTTGTCGGAACACCAATAAGAAAAAAAATTAAAAATTTCGAAAGAATTTTAAAAAACTTAAAAAAATTGTTTTTAAATTATTAAGAACGCTCAAAAACAATGAAATTGTAGTTTAATAATTTATTAAAATAAAATCCCCAGCGGTTTTTTATTTCACCTATGCCTCTGTCTCAAGTCACCCGAATTAATCTAAGCTGATCCGATCCAATCCGATCCGAACTGAACTGAGCTAAACTGAGCTGCTGTGCGCATGCGTCGTTGTCGCATTTTTTTTTCGTGAGTTATGTGGCATGTTTGGTAGCCCGCTTAAAAAACATTTTTGCTTTTGTTGCATTTGTGGCTGCTGCTGCTGTTAATTTGCATTTGTGATTTATTTATTAGAGGCAAATCAAATTTATCGCTCGGATCGTATCGGTAAATCATTTTTAATTAGTTGCACCGAATTTTGTCAGCAACAAAGTTGTAAATTAACTTATTAGGTAATGCGTTTTGTGGGTAATGTACATAAGTGTTTAAAATAATAAGTAGCTTAAGTTGTAAATGAAAAGTAGCTTAAAACGTACATAAGATTGTATGTTTTTTGGGTTAAAGGTTTTTAGTTAACAACCTTTTTTTTCTAGGAGGATTTTAAATTCCTAAAATTATATTTCATAAATATTATTTAGTAGAATTTTTATTAGTTACTAAATAGAAATACCAAATAGTCTACCGTTTAAATTTTTTTCTTAAACTATTAGTAGGTATTAAATAAAAATGTATTAAATTTTTAATAAACTCGGTGTTAGTGATTGAAAATGGTATCCTACTTACCCTGTATATCAGCTCCCAGATCCCGCTCACAAAAGTTGGGTGATCGCTGGTAGTAGAAGAGCGAGGTCTCCAGCTTGCGGGCCATCCTTGCCGCATTTTTATCGGGGCTCGGTTGCCGCGTGGCCCGCTCCACGCCCATCTCCTCGTGCCGTCGTGCCCCGGAATCGTCCACTCCGCCCCCGTCCTGCCCCCCCGACGCATCTGCGGTATCTAGATCGGGTGACGAGGATCCCGAGCCACTGCCTCCATTCGACTTCTTGTTGCGAGCCCTTTTCAAAACGACGACGGGCTCGCCATTGCCCAGATTCGATTGATCCACCAGAATGGCCTTGCGGAACTGGTGCTTCAGCACCTTGCCGACGATGTGGAAGTCGGGGGCGGACTTCCAGCAGGTCTTCAGCTGACAGCTGCCGGACATTCCATGGCACTTGCACCGGAATTCCATGTTGTTGGAGACGGCCTAGAAAAGTGTACAGAAAGTGGTGAGTTAACCTTTCTTGTTTGAATAAAACCATACAAAATCAGTTTAATTAATCATTTTCATTGAGCTTAGTTCAATATTTATAAATGGCTTTTTTAGCATGTTTTTACTTTTACAAAGTAGCAAAAAAAATATATGTATCTGACAATATAAAAACTCTTTATTTAGCATAAATATATAAATATATCTGACAATATAAAAACTCTTTATTTAGAATTGCAATATATGTGTTAAAAAAAATAGTATACCTTTATAAAATTAGTGTTGAATCTTGAACATCTTAAATTAATTTAAAATTATTGCATAGTATTCAAATATTTTGTAAAGTTTTTTGTATGCTGTTAGTTAGTTTTGTACTCGAACCAATTTGTATGTATTTAAAATAACGCTATTTAAACATTTTATATTTAAGTATTGTTCTTATTTTGTTTTAGAATTATCAAGAAAGTGTTCCTATCCAAAATATTTAAAGGATTTTCTTTTCCAACCTCAACTTAATTTCGTCTTTATGAACAAACTAAATGTATTTATTTGTATTAAATATATTGCCTGTTATGTTGGGATAATGTTCATCGGTTCTTACTTTATTTTAAGAAAGAAAAAAACCAATCTTTGTTTAAGATTCTTTTTTTGTTTCTTATTTACAATATAAAAAAGGGAAACCCACTATTCTGCCAGCATGATTGTTGTGCAGATTAATCTTCGACTGGATGTCACCCGCCTTTTCGCGGCAGTCGAGGAACAGCTTGGAGTACTCCACGCCAAAGTCCATGTTGTGGGAGCAGCCGCCCCACTTCCAGCGACTGGCTATCTTGGAGCGCTCGTACTTCTTCTCCTCCTCGGGCGTTAGGATCTGGTTTGTCTCCAAGTACTGCAGAAACTGCTTCTTCTCCTTGTCCAGCGACTGGCGCAGGTTCTTGTTGAGCGTTTTGCGATTGATGGTGGGGTCGCAGCCGCAGGACATCAAACGGCCTTGGCTGCAGGCGCGGGCCACACTGTGGGCCACCCCGGCGGCCGAGATCGCGAATGCGAACGCGCTCTCCCGGTAGCCTAAAACGGAAAGAAATGCGATGAGCCAGTGGTTTTGGAATCGGTTTCGGAATCGGTATCGGAATGGATGAACAGCCCCTGGGAATCATTGGCCACTACTGCAATTTATGCGGTGTTATTTTTAACGCTGCATTCGAAGCAGGCGAAGCAGCCGCCCTGGGAATTCAGCGGCATTTCAGCTTTGACAACATCTCAAAGCAAAGAGACTGTGGCAAGACCATTTTAATGATGCAGTCCACACCCACCCAAGGCTGGAATGCACTTAAAAAAATGAAAATACCTAAAGTTTAGGGTTTAGATAGCATACGCTTACTTAAAAAAATACAAGCATTCAAGAAAATAAAGAGTATATAATGTCATACATTTTGTATTTATTCGCAAGAGTAAGTAAAAAAATTCTCTTTTGAAAAGCTTTTGGCAGCTTTGATTTTTTTGTAAAGAGAAAAAATACAAAGTTTAAATAAACATAATGTTAATGTCAGCTTTTAAAAAACCGTTTGCACGCAGTAAACTTGAGCCGTCTTGTTCTATTAATAAAATTTTTAATTGCTTAAAAATTAGAGATAAACCACCAAACTTTGAGCTTAAATTAATATTTAAAGGTGTAAGAAAATGATTTAATTGCATTTTTTTAAGCTAGATAAAAAATGTTCAATGTTAGCTTTCCATGAACCTCTTTTTTAACGTTTGGCTTTTACTGTGAAGTGTAATTTTGTGAATTCCTAAAATTCCTTATGATGTATCCTTATACCACACAAATCAATCAATAAATCTGTCGAGTGTATTATTTGAAATGCCTTATGCAGCGCTGGCAGCTGTCAAATGGCTGTCAAAAATGCTGACTTTAATCATGGTCGACATGGCCGTGAGTGGCCCAAAGTTGGCAACATTTGTCAAGCGATTGACATGCAAATGGTCAGCGCCACTTTGCATAAAGCCAAACGCAGACAGAGAGATCTCCGAACCGAAGACAGTACATATGTCAATGTGACAGCCTTGCATCATTCTGGGTTCGCGAATCCGCACTGGACAGTGGACACTGGACACTCCTCTCCATCCCATCGAGCTTCTGTCAAGCAATCAGTCAGTCAGTCAAGTTGGCCAGTAGTCCGTCACTCAGGATGCGCACGAATGCAAATGTCAATGCTGTGACAAGTTGTCTTACAGATCGGGGGTTCCAGCGATCCATCGATTGGATTGCACTGCAAGTGCAATGGAAAATTGTGTGTGTAGCGCGCATTTGATTGACGATTAAGACGCCATCAATCAAGGCATCAGATCAGCGAGCAGTGGTCCCACCCCACTCCGCATTCTCCACTCCCGCTTTTCACTGATCACTGATCGGTGATCGCTGATCGGGGACTTGATTTATGCACGCTTTGTTTGTCTGGCCGTCCCCTCTCGGGCCATTTGCAAATCCAAATCACATCATTGGCAACAGTTACATTTGACAATGCCTTGGGGTCTCCAGATCTACCGATCTCCCGATCTCGCGATCTCTCACCGCCTTGCGCATAAATTGGCCACAAAGCTGGCGACCTGTCTCGATCTCAGCCAGAGTCTGGAACCCGCTTCCCAGCTCCCAGCTCCCAGCACTCAGCTCTTAGCTCTTATAACCCGTGTGTTGCAATCCCAAGTAATTGTTTGCGACATACGTCGCTCGCTTGTTGTCACAGAGAGAAAGAGAGGCACGGAGATAAAGGTCGATCGTCAATATTAAATCGCACACTAAAAAATATGTATTAAAAAAATATACCAACTGAATATTTCAGAATTTAAAGAAATTTTTTTGAACACCCTTAGGTTAATTTGTTAGGTAATAGAAATTATATCTATTCATATTATATAATTCCTGAAGTTCAACTTTATTACAAGAAATACCTTTATCAAAAATTATGTAATGATGAATGAAAAAATAAACAAATTAATAACCCAACATGGTACAAATCGATTTCTTGCTGTTCCGAATATTACTTAATGATGCATTATATCAATACTTATTTTGCTGTAGGAATTAAAACATGAATAAATTTTGTAATGTGAAAAATTAGTTTCAACTATTCTTAAATGTATGCTTATCTTCGGAAACACTTTTTAAACAAACGTATTGTTTTTATTTTCAAATTACTAAAAGCCATTGTTTCCTTTCATCTAAAATCCTTTAAAGTTATCATTATACCTCAATACACCGTATATTCACTTTAAAATAAATAAACGGTGTTGCTTAAATTTTTTTGTAAATATATTAAAATAAGCTAATTGTGATACATGGAACAAAGAGGTTAAAAGTCTTACTGACAAATAAAGGGACCTAAGCTAGCTAATCTCGATTTTGGTGGCTTCTTTTTGAGTGTAGGTAATCCTTTTACTACTTTTGCGCTGCAGCCTGTAGGAGGGGTCTCCTCTCCCCCTCTCCACTCTTCCCCTGTTGCTCCACTTGATTGACAATAATGCATGGTAGCAGCAGCAGCAGCAGCAGCAGCCGTAGCAGCAACCCAATCCAAGATCAGCGATCTGCAACGACGATCGACGACCGACGAGTTCCATAAGTTATAGTAGATGTATGCAAAATAGTTGACCTGTCCGTGCGCCGTTTCGATTGTCAGTCATTGTGCGACTCGGCGACCGGGCGACTTGATTTGTTTCGTTTCACTTGGTCGCCCCATCGCTGGCTGGCTGGCCCCCGATCTTGAGGTCCCATGTCCACTGTCCACTGTCCACTGTCCCCTGTCCACCGTCCACCGTCCAGTGTCTGTCCATCGAATCGATCCCTGACTTTGTGGCTGCCTTTCTGCCCTTATAAGTCGTCTTCGCTGGCCGCGATCGTTGCACGCGTTGCTGTTGGCCTGTCAATATTGACTCTCGTTATGTGCAGTTCCTTCCTTATTTAATGGACGCACGAACGGACCGGGTTGACAAACGGACAGCGGACCCTGGGACAGACCAGCGATCCTCAGACATGTCAGTGACATAAGCTTGGGTTTACCATATTGGCTGAAGGCTAGTCGAGATGGAGAGTTACTTGGAAGTGCTGCTGATGCTGCTGCTGCTGCTGCTGGTGTGGCATGCATTTGGAGATTTATGGTTCGGCATTGTCTTTTCGGCAATGTTGTTAACTTTAACCCGCCGTTTTGGCATTTGCCTCAGTCCGCTGCCCCAAATGCAAATAATATGCACAAAATTTGCTGTAATGGAATGATTTGGACCAGGTTTCCTTGACTCTACACTACATGAGAATTGTTCTGTTTTTTACCAGCAAAATTATATCATTGATTTTGGTGTTTCCCTCTTCCGAATGAAATTTTTATACATGTTCTTTTAAAAAAACTTATTTTCATAAAATAATAAAAAATCGATGATAATTACCTTTTAATTTTTGTTAAGTTTTTGTTAGAATTTGAAATGTTTGTAATTTTCGTGATAACCGAAATAGAAAAAATTCCTATAAACCGATTGAATTCTTTATACATTTTTATGACTTTAAAAACAGTAACATTTTCGTAGTAAACGTTAAGTAAACATTTCGTAGTTTTTATTTCACATAGTGAAATTTTGTTTTTAATTCCTTGAACTTTTATTTATATTTTAAATCAATGGAATGATAAATTTAATATATTTTAAAATGGAATTTCTGCGCTGAACACTGGATTACCATTATTCATAGCATAGTTAAAGGCGTTCATCCTGATCTGAAATTGCTATATGGTGGTTCAGGTTAATATAAGACCCAGAAACTTCCTAGAAAATATAAATATGTACATATAGAAATGTTAAGTTTATGGTATTTCCACAAAATTAAAACCCAGAAACGGGAACAGCTGCCTATTTCGATTTCCAAGAAATTTAGTCAGATTGGTAATCGGGAACATTGCTGATAATCACATCAGTGCAATGACAATGACAATGTTGCGGCTCTGTCCATGTCCACATCCACGTCCAAGCCCAATTCCAATTCCAATTCCAACTCCACATCCCATATCCAATATCCCACGTCCATTCCCAGGACTGTCCTGTCCTGTCTTCTCCTCTCCAAAAAGCATTCGTTTGTCTCCGCTGTTCGTTGTCAGTGGATGCGGCAGCATCCGTCACCGGAGATAACAATTTTTTAAATTGAAATTGAATGAAGTGGTTTGCTTACAATATAATTTATACGATGAATGCAAATAAATTACGCCGTACGAAAGACGAAAACGAGATGAGGCCCCTGGCCTTTCCCTTTTAGCTTTTTAGCTTTTTAGCTTCTGTTGCTGTTGTTGTCGCCTGTCGCATTGAAATTTGTGAGAAATCTCCCGAACATCCCCGGCTATATATCGTTTGCATCTGGATTGCAGTGCCGCCATTTTGCGCATTTCCATTGTGTTTTTCCTTGGACTCTGGACGCTGCTCCTCCGGCATCCTTTCCCCCTTTTTGGCATTTTTACAGCAATCGTATGATGCATAATTTAGCTAATGAAGCATTCAGGGTAAGGCATTGGGTTTATCCCCAGCGAACGGCTCAAGTGTTTGGCCAAATTAGTGGGTAATTGAGAGCGGATTTATTTCTTTGAATTGCGTTTACAATTTAATGGGTTGGCTATAAAATTCAAGATTTCATTTCATATAATAGGATTTGTATGGGCCTTGGTTTGAACCCATTTTTTTGTGTGCAGATTTATTATAGTATCCCCAACATTTATGTGCGTCTAGCGCTTATCCTGTGTACAACAGTTAGTTTACAGGCCATGCAGACAACTTTTAAAATTAATACAATAGAAATCTTTAACCTTGAACATTTAAAAAAAAATTTTATCAGCCAAAATAACACTTTTTAATCATTTGAATTGTTCTAATATTTTAATTTGAATTCTAGTCCTTTAAAAGTATAAATGTAATGTAACCCTTTGTATCTAAAAAAAAATGTTTAATCCTAAAAGGGTTATAATTGACATTTGTAGATAAGCTTCAGTGGTAATGCCACCCCATCCCATTTATAATATATATCATGACTCATAACAGTAGTCAACGGGAAAATAAGACGATTTCCAGTTGGCAGAAAACCCGAGATCGGCGCCTGTGATCACAGTTACCGCTACTTGTTGGCCCGGCCAACAAAAGGGGCTTAGAATGCGGCTCTTCTTTGTTGAATAAATAACATAGTAGATGGGCTAGGGAGAGTGTGTGATCTATCCGTCATAAGGCACACGCCGCGTGGGTTTCCAAACAGTGGATTGGATAACACAATGCCCCGCGGACAGATTAAGATATCAAAGTCAAAGTTCGCATAGCCGCCGTTTTCGCGATGCGATGCACCGGGCTGTGACAAAACGGTGGGTCCCAGTCCCAGGTTCCAGGCCCCAGAACAAGGTCCACTCAACACTCTTACTCGGCCACATAGAAATTTGATCTAGTCTGGTTAAGTCGAATGCACAGAAAAAAAAATGTCTTATCGCTAATAAGCACATTGCTGAATTTAAGCGGAGTTTTTAAGGCCATGATCATTTTTGACCCTGACTAAGCTACTTAATTTAGAAATACTTTTTTTTTCCATATCATATCATATATAATTCATACCACTGAAAACTTTAACCTAGCGCACATCGACTTACGATTTTTTAAGAGGCTAAGAGAAGTGATAAACAACAGTCGGTGTCATAATTTCGTAACGACATGATATTGAGAAAGTACACCTAAAACCCTTCTTAAAATAAAAATGTATAAAATATATTTCAAAAAATAAAATCTAATAATTCCCCTATGTTTTGGTAATTTAAATTTAAATATTTCCATCTCACAAAAAAAATACTGAGTGCATCATAAAATGTTTCCTGTGTGGGGGGCATTAGACGCTGGGATTGTGTTGCTGCTGCTGCTGTGGCTTTTGTGCCATGTCGTGTCTAATAATGCGACGGTTAATAGCTTCGGACATTGTCTGCTTGACCAAACGTCTCCGCTATGGGCAATTTTAATTAGACTCTTTGCCTAGCGGTTTGCGTGTGGGCCGGCAATGTTTTCCTCCTCCAGATTCCCCTTCCCTGACTCTTCTGAACTGAGCTGAACCGCAAAACTCGTTGACAGTTGGCGGACTTTAGTTGGCGACTCGGGGCGGTCATAAAGCGATTTTGTTTGCGTGAAAGCTGAGCCACGCTTACTGCACATTTTAGTGTCAGCTTAATGGCTTTGGGCCACGGCTACCACTGCCTGAAATTTGCAACCTGAACCTGGGAAACTCTTGGCCAGGCCAACTCACCTTTCTTCAGCAAACTGGAGGCATGCGGATTGCGGCTCTTTGTGCTCAGCGACGAACAGTTCCAGCGGTGCCATTGAAACTGTTGGGAGAGTGCAAGCAAAATAGGGGAATTTTAATGGTATTCAACAGTTAAGGAGTTCATTTAGATATAGGGACAATGTGCTATCGAACGTGATCCCATTATTACTTGCTATTTTACTTTCACTACTGTATCGCATTTTATATAGAAATGTTTTTTACATTAGATCCTACTGGTTTGTTTAACTGATGATGGAAAATATAAGGAACTACAAATCGGTTATCAAACTTAACTTAAAGATAAAGCGTGACTTTTAAGCTTTTATTGAACCCCAAGTGACTAAATTCTTTAACAAATAAATTTAGTGCCTACATTTATAGTTAATTTCAATAAGTTTAAACTCAAAATGTAGCTAAAAAATAGGAAAGATGATAAGAATACTAGCTATATAAATTTTACAAATTTAAACAAATTAATTTGAAAGTGGTTACTATAGTTTTGATCCGCTACGACAATTTACAAAATTATAAAAAGAGTTAAGTTATGAAAGTTTGAATCTTTCGAAGGGATGTTTCCCAACCTGAATCTGACATTCACGTATGGCCATGTCGAGTCCTTCGAGAGCTGCGGCCGTCACATCACTGGCCTTGTAGCAGAGCTCCACTTGGTCCTTGGTCAATCCAGGCACTGAACGGCAGGTGGCACGGCCATCCGGTAAGCCATAGAGCCTGTAAAAGTTAGTACATGTGATAAAATTAGACTAGAGTCTTCGTGAAATATTCTCATAAACGATGGGAACATTTTTGAGCAGCTTCGCTAGCTTAGCTCTCACAAAATGTAGATTTAATTAAATTTTGATTACAGCTACCAACCGCAGTTGGCAAATAAACGCTCCAAAAAACTGAACCCAACAATTCGAAACCCGTAATTAACCTTGAGTGGCTGGCACAAACCGCAGACAAAACCCCAAAAAACAAGACTAAACTAATTTCATTTCATTTTGTTTTCGCTCCTCTAGATGTGAAATTAAATTTGCTTTTATTTGAGCTGAGATTTAATCGAGCTACCCACAGCGAAGCGGGTTCAGACAGTAGCTAAATATAATTTTTGTTACCAAGTTTGTCATAAATCTCTTTTTTAAATTGTTGGGCTATGAATCACACGCCTTTGCTCTGCAGCAGCCGAAACAAATTCTGGTCTAGATTTAGTGATACTTAACCCTGTGAGAACTATCTACTCATATTTAAAATGTTTAAAATTCGCGAACTAAAATTTGTATGTGTACCTTTATTAAGAATTTTAAGGTAAATAAAATATTTTAACAATCTTGATTTATGAATATGTTTGTTTCAAGTTTGAAGAAATATTTGTGATAAATTTCGTTGAAGTTGAATTTGTGTAGTTATCAAATAAAATGAATAATTTGTTATTCTGTTATTTGCTGAAGTTTTTGTGAATTAGGCCAATCAATAACATTACTTAAAATCAAACACAGATAAGCACCTGCAGCTTACATATATGTATCTCTAATAATTTTAAATGAAGTTTTTACAACTTTAGTTTTATGCATTTGGCGGTGTGTGTTAAAGGAGTGTGTACGAGTGTACATTAAAGTTATTTGCTGTAATGGTTATACCCCAAAAGTGCGTAAACAGGGTTAAAAGTTGGCCAGAACGTCGATCCGGTCCGCTCCTGATTGAACCCATTTAGGAGCGGGCCGTGGCATTCAAGGTCAGCTAAGTTGAGTTAAGTTGAGCGGAGGTGTTCAGATCTTCAGCCAGAGATACAGATACGAGTTTTTTTTCGATTTTTTTCCCGTGGCTGTATGTGAGTGAGTGCCAGTTGACGTTGAACAACTTCATCTGGTTTTAGCCATAGGTCTAACTTAAGCTGATGTTTGGGTAAAGTTGTTGCCACATCGCGACTTGCATCGCTTTGGAATCGCGTTGAAATCGCGTTGATCTACGACACGCAGCAAGGAATACCGGGCGTATACGTGATGCGCGTCTGGCGTCTGCAGCTTAAAATCGTTGGTAAATATATATTTTCTTAATGCCCGGACTCACTCTCTGCTGCTTCTTCCTCGCGGGGTTAATTGTGGCACGTCGCGTGTAGGAAAAACGAACAAAAAATGCCTCAAATGTAGAAACGTGCCATTTTCACACACGTCTTTTTGGTTGCAAAGAGCGAAGATTTAGAGATCCTCATCGATATTGCGCCTCATTTGTATGCCACTCGCGGTCTGGAGTAACTGCAGCCGTTGATTTAGCCAGCAGATCAGCAGATGTCGAGATCCGCACAGCAGGTTCATATAATTTAAGAAATTTGTCGCTTTAAATGCTGAATTTGCATATGAAGTTTCTGCAGCTGCATTTTAACAGCGTTGTCAACATTATGCTTGTAAAATAGGTATACATACAATCTGGCTTCCAATTTTAAGCCACTTTTATTAATGAACCAAATAACATTAATTTAACTTAATATTTATGAACCATAACTTTTTACAGTTACTGTTTTTTACGGCCTTCAAATTACCACATAAAAAATTTTAACCTGAACTTAATTGCAAACAAACCAAATTAGAATCTAATGAAATAACTATAAACCAATAATTATGTTTTTCACCCAACTCCCCTTATCATCATTTGCCAATCGGAGCAACAAAACTGCAATTTAAAAGAGTAAAAGAAATATCAAGGCAGGAAAAAAAATTGAGGATAAAAAGAACCTGAACAACTTCTTGGGCAAAATGCATTTTAATTGGCTGACGTTTCTGCGATACGATACGAATGCGAATATGCAATGCGGGCCAGACATCTCGCCAGATAAAGAATTTAAACTGATGCACATTTTGTTAACAGCTTTATAAAGCATATGGCTTTTAGTTACCATTGCCGATGCCATTTGCCGACTTCAATAAAACTGATAAGCGAACGAAAAGCGAGAAAGAGTAGTGCACTGAAAAAAAATATAACCTTAAGATTGATCTTGGTGATGTTTTCTTTTAAAAGTTTTTGGGTTTAAGTTGACTGTTTTTTGTTTATTAAAAGTTAAGAAAATAACCTTTCTGATACCTACTTTAATGTCATGTATATCACTATCAAAAGTATAGCAATTTAAAAGAAAATACAAACAAGTAGGTATTTATCACATCTTATCACTTAGTTTTGCAAACTTTGATTACATATATATTCAATAATGTATATCAACCTTCTTTTGGACTGTAAAGCACAACCCTAATTAAACCGGGATATAATATGGCATTAAGATTAAGATAAAGATTATTTAAAAACTATATAACCGATTGTGTATTTCTTTCTGTGCACTCAAAGTGGCTGAACCGTCGGATACAGGACTGTGAGTCATGATTTTCAAGCCAGTTCAGTTCCCAGATTCCTCGTTTGCGTATTTCACGCGATGCGATAGCAATGCAATTGATTCGCTTCTAAAATTTATCGATCGTTGTTACCTTTAAAAAAGGAGCGAAGACGTTTGCTTATCAGGCCCAAAGAGTGTTGGAGCCAAGATAAAAGCCGGCAACTGGCCAGCTCTAAATTTAATTTCGATTTTGATTTTCATAACCGCTGCAGTCCTTTCTCACGCTCGACGATTCCCGAGTTCTATTGAAATGCCATAAAAAGATTGAGGCTTTAATAGGCGCCGCCAGTCGGACTTTTTTCACTGTTTTTTATTTTATTTTTAAATATGTTTCCTACTCTTTTTGTCTGGTCTGTCAAACGGTAGCCCATGCATAAATCAAGGATTTTTGCTGCCTTCGGCTGATGCCTTCAGCGAACTTTAAATACATATACAATCTTTGTTATTCGGCTAGCCTAAGCCAGTTAGGCAAAACAATGTTTCCCACACAGAGATAGATACAGACGGATAGCCAGAGATTGAAGCATTTCAGACGGGGCAGATAACTTTGGTGGAGACATTCCTGAACAGTTTGTTTGGACTGAGGGGGAATTCGGATTCGGTCGACCACAGCAACAGCTAGGAATGCCTTTGATCTAATCCGTCCGTACAGGGTGATCCGGCATAAAAATATTTCATTTCCATACCCCACCAAGAGCTTTTGGTAATTAAATCAAATTATCACATATTTTTGAATGCTTAAGAGGTTGCATCAGCAAAAGAACTGATTGGTTTTTAATTATTGAATTGCGGGTTTTTTTTAAAAAAGGTGCCAAAAAATCTACCAATTTAATTTCTTAGCTTTTTTTCCATGGATTAAAACTTTAAATTTCAAAGCAAGCGGAGCAAATGACTTTAAGTTTGTTGAGATGACAAGCGTTTATTTTAATTAAATTTAAAATTAGCTTCATAAATAACTAACCTTTAAAATTGACCTTGTTATTTAAAATTTTAAAGATTGGTCAATTTGATTTCAGTTAATAAGAAAAATGTATTCGTTTATTAAGGACCTTTATTGGGTGCTGCGTTTTCCAAAGTTATAAAGTTTATAAAATAAAAATATATATGAAAAATTTGTTTTGAACATTCTCTCAAAGTTTTGATAAGCTTCAAGCTTATAAAACATAAATAAATATGCTTGTTAATTAAACAAAGCCGTTGGGTTTTTTTTCATTATAAAATAAATAGAGGAGGAATCACTATTAATCTGTACCTTTTTAAATAAGGACCTAATATTTTTACAATGAAATAATTATCACTAACTAAATTTTTTAATCATTTAATTTTTGGCAAACAGTGAAAACATGCAGGCAAACACAACAACATTATGCTGGGTGGCGGAAGCGGCTGGCAAATAAGCAGCTTTTGGCTCATAAATAAATTCTGTTCAAGTTGTAGGTGCTGATGCAAAAAAATGAATATAAAAATGAAGGACCCTTGAACGTGTGAAATCTGCTGCAGTTTTGGTTCACCTGTGCGCAGGTGTGTCGTGTGCTCTGTGCTGTGCGGTGGGTGTGTGTGCACCCAATTAAGCTGCAAACTGCAGGACTGGCGACCCGGAGGCGTGGCACTTCGACAATTCATTTGCATTTCAAACGGGCGAAATTGTGGCGCACCAACACACACCGACACACCAGCACACCTGTGTGTGCCTCATTATGCGTTGCAATTATGGCGTTGCAACTACGAGGATGACGAAAACAAGAACGAGAAGAGCAACAACAACGCCAGCGAATTGCAGGCTGCACTTCAGTTGCAACATTGATGCACTGCTGCAGTCTCAACAAGCAGAGCAAAAAAGTATGTTGACAACCCCGAGGAACAACAAAAAAAGGTTGAATAAAATTGGGACCCGAAGACTGGAATACTCTTACACACCAATCATATTTCTTTGGAAAAAGTTAAAGTTTGAGTTTGAACACTATTGAAATTTTATACCTACCTAAAAATTCATACATTAATTTTGACCGATGATTAAAAATAGTTGTTCTTCCGATGAAAAAGTTACCCATATCACGTATATTTTGTTGTTGTTTAATTATGTTTATTGCTATTAATTAATAATTCAGTAACTTATTTTAAGGGTAGAACCAATATAGCCATTGGGCACTAATTTTTTGTGTGTAATTTTATTTGTGATACCAAAATAGTTACCCTGAGAAAGAAATCTTTGAACCCAAATTAGGAGTAGAGATATATTAAAACGCTGTTTTTTTTATTATCAAAGTCTTCAAGCTCAATAGGATTTTTATTATTTAATATTTAATAGTTCAGAAACCCAAAAGCAGTATCAATGATAACTATCAGTTCAAACCGATTTATTTGATTTAATCATTAAAAAACAGCCCAAAAACACGACTTTTTAAAAATTGTTATGAATTTATTTTTTTCTTAAAATATATGTAAGATTTTTTTTACTTTTTGTGTATAATTTTTATTTTAAATAGTTAATCAATTCCTTTAAACGGACGCAACTAATAAAATAGAATGACTTTGAAATTTTTAAATTAGATATTACTGGTGAGCCCCTTCTTAATCTAATAAATTTAAACTTGTCTTTCTATCAGTAAAAGTAAATTAAATTTTTGAAGTTTTTGTATATAAGCCTTGAAGTTGACCTTACTTCAACTAAAAGACTTGTTTAGGTTATTGGTTAAAAGGTCTTCTTTGCTTTACAGACCTATCAACGTGTCCAGGGCATTTCAACCACTTGGAGCTAAGTAAAGTACCCCTAGCAAGGGTATGACAACAACGAGAGTAACGAGATTAACAAGCTGCAACTACTAGGCGAGGCAACCAGTCAGACAAGGCGAAGTAATGCAACTAGCCCTGCTCCCTGCTCCCTGATCCCTGCTCCCTGATCCATCTGGCCAATCTCCGCCTCACTGCGCACCGAGGAAATCGAGAGCCGGGCCAGGAGACGCGGATTGACAAGCGACCCAGGCGCATTATAAAACTTGAGTACCGGGGACCACCCTGCAATTGGAATCAGCTCAATTGTGTGTAGGCCCCCATGGTTCAGCCACTGCGAGCAGCGGAGGGGATTCCGATCCCGATTCCGATCTCGATCCAGCGACAGACTGCAGTCCCAACCTAACTCCAATCATTCACTGTGGACGCGGATAAGGCGGCCACGGGAGCCGTTGGCAATTTTATTTGCGGCAATCTGCTTGCTGCCTTCTAAAATGGCGTTCGTCGTTTTTCCTGGTCTAACATGTTAGTTGCCATTTTTTTTTGCAAGGCTGCCAGATACATGGGTTTGTCGTTGAAGAAGGAATTAAATAAAATACTTAATCGGAGGAATTTTAGGAACAAGTAGGAACTGCTTAATTAAAAACAATAAAAATATAGGACTTAGAGCTGTAAGTACCCACACTAAATTTTTTTAACTTCTAAATTTTCTGGACAATTATTTACAAAAAAGTAGGTATATAGTCAAATTAAACCAATCCCATATCACAAAAAAAATTTTTTAATAAAAAAATGCGATAATTAAACAAAATTAAAGTAAAAAAAGCTTTTTCTTAGCAAGTTTGAGCTTCCAAAAACATACATATAGAAAAAATTAAAAGGCTTTAAAATTATATTTTAGATAAAAATAGTGATATTAGGTGGAAAACCATTATCTTAAGAAGACAAGTTTATTAAAAACACAAACTTATGAAACACAAAAAACAAATATATGTATTAAGAGATCTAAATATATCAGTTTGATGTCTTTTTGTAAACATTTTCATAATAATGAGCTCCGATTCCTTTTCGACCCCTGCTCCCCCACAGAGTAATTCCCACAAACTCAACCACAAAAACAATCTCATGTTAATCGGACAAAATTAGGTTAGCTTAATTTCCCTAGGTTATCACTAGATCAATATTAATTATGCCAACACCTCCGACTGACAGCTGTTTTTCCCTCACTCAGGTCGGCCTACCAGCGATTGATTAATCTGTTGTCGCTACAGCAGCAACATTAACATTAACATTAACCCAGCCGCTGTTGTTGCTTGTCGTTTAATTAATTAACTCGCCAACAGCAGCAGCAACAACTGCCATATAACACGGCGTAATGAGCTCGACTTGAAGTTAATTTGTCGACAGGCTATTTACGGTGTGGAGTTTTGCTTTACATACTCGTGAATGGTGATGGATTCGGTCTTAGGATAGAATACTTCACTTACCAGCGTGTGCAGCAGGCCAAGATAATCACAACAATTAAATGCAAATTGCAATGGCGCGATGTTGCCGGTGTGGCAACCAGGTTGCTGCTGCTGCTTCCTGCTTCTTGTTGCTGCTGCTGCTGCTGATGTTGCTCGTGGCCTTTTGATGTTGCTTGCCACGCAGTCATCGTTTGGCTTTGATTTGCATAAATTTTCATACAATTGAAGCCAAATGTTTAATTGCACAGCATTTTCGTTAATCAATTTATCACTTGACAAGGTGGTTTTGGTCGTTGCAGCGGCTTTTGAATTCGTTTGCAGAGGCCAAGCAGCAGGAAACATTTTGTAGAGCTCATTTGAAATATCTTGAACTGTTTTCCTTTTGGCCTTTAGTATTAGTCTTTCACTATTTTTTGTTAACTTCCTGTAGTTTTCACACCATTTTTAATTTATTTTATTTTTTAGAAAAGGTTTTATTTGGAGTCTTTATAAAATAAAAGCTAAGTTAATTTTTGAGTTTTGTAAAATTTTTAAATTTTAGACAAAATATGGGTTGTTTAGAGTTGATGTTAGGTTTGTAATTAAGTAAAGAGAATAAATTTTTGTTGCGTTATTTTTGGAGTTAAGAAGTTAAAGCTGTGAATATATTGTGATATTATTTTTATATTAATTTAATATGTATGTTTTATACAGTTCGGTCTTTTTTGTTTTCGATTAACATTACAATTCCAGTATGTTTGTATTTATATTGATTGTGTGGATTTTTATTGGGTACCGTTTAATTTGCGTATCTATTTACATTTTTTAATTTCACAAACTTTTTTGGCTTTTAATTTTAAACACTCTGTGTTTTTTTTTTAAGCCTTTTTTTATACTTTTTGAATTTTGCTCCGACTTAAATTAATTTTTCAGCTTTCCACAGGACAAAATCTTTGCCTTTCAACTTTGAGCTCAACTCTTTGGCTACTGGCTGGCTAGCAAAAACCATTTTCTTGTAATGTTTGTCGTTTCATTCGATATTTTTTTATTTTTTTATTTTTCAATTACAATCGTTTTTTCCGGCACTGAGAGGTTTCTGGGCTTGTCCGATTGGTCTGTAATACAAGTTTCTGATTCTTGTAGGTTTTGCATGAAGTCTTTCCTATTTTTTGTTACTTTTTTCTTTTATTTTTGGGTGGTTTGCTTTGATTTGATTTGTTTTCCGTTTTGGCTAGGAAGGTTATGCCTTGTTGCGCGGCAATCGATTTCTAAATGGCTTTTATGTTTAAAACTCAATTGATTTTTTATATTTAGGAAGTTCAAAAGTTAATTACAATATTTGTTTGTATTTCATGTGTAAACGTGCTTATATAAAAAGAGTGGTTGAAATAAAACAATCTTATTATTTATTAAGCGAACAGGCTATAAAATGAGTTTTGTTTCTGAGCACCACGTTAACTGATGTTTGAATGTTTAAATGTAAGTTTAATGGCTTATATGTATTATTTGTTTAACAAGTATTTTTTAAATTGCATATTACTTGTAATATTTAATAGAAAGTTTAGATTTAAAAGCTTTTTTTATAAGAAATTGTAAACGTCTAATTAAATGTGAGTTCAAATTTTGTCTGGTTAAATATTTTTTCAACTTTAATTCACTTAGAATATATAAGCTATCTTTTTTGAAATGCTTTTAAGTAAAAATTTAAGATAGTTTTCTAAACTCGCAAAATATTTTATTTAAATAAGCAACTTTCGGATTTAAGTGCGCTGATTGATGATTGTTTAGATCATACATTCACTATGTTTTATATTTATTAATGGTTTTATTACTCTGTAAGTTTGACAGGTTTGAACACTTTTAAAACTGCAACATAATTTTATTTGTTAGGGAATAATTTTTCTAACGCACGGAAGACACAGGACACGAACGTCCTGCCAGCGAAGCGAGTCGCGCGACTATGAGACGAGAGCCGAGCTCGTCAGCCTCTAAATGCAAATTAAAATTGAAATATTTGAAACAGAGGCTGGCTTCGTTGTTATCGTCATCTTCATCGTCGGTTGTTCTCGTTGTCCTCGCATCGTCCTCGTCATCATCCTTGTCGTCCTGTGCGTGTTATCCTGGGAATTACGGATTCATGGGAGGTGGATGTGGAATGTGCGCGTGCCTTTCCATTTGGGGGGTGAATTCCCGATTCCTGGCTCAGCGACTGGCTGACTGGCGAAAGTATAAATACATCAAAGGATGCAAACACCAACAAGCACACAGGACACATTGAGGCAGGGCTGCTCATTCTGGTTGCACTTATCGCATGCGATAGAATGTCTTTGTTATCCTTCAATTAACACATTGGGATAGGCATTATGAATGACTTTGGAAAATGTATTTAATTACTAAAAATGTTTATGAATTTAACCAAATATTACTCTGTATTATTTAAACAAGGAAAACTTTCTTTATTTACACTGTGCATACATTTATGTGACTGTATTTGTTCAGCGACCCCAAATTGTTGCACAGTGTTATTAAATAAGAAAAGAAGAGTATTGAAACTTACTGCATATTTCAACTTCTTATCATAAGGTACTTAAAGTTTTACAAATCATACCAACTAACTTTAAGCTTAATTTCCCTGAGTACTATCATATTTTTATTGCATTTAATTGATTAAAGACTTAACCCCTGGCGGCTCCTTGACACCTGACTGCCTGTCTGGCCTTTAAAGACTGATTAAGCAGCCTCCTTGTGTTTTTTGTTTTTGTGGCAAGGACACACGACCGAGTGCCACTTCTGCTGAACATCAAAGGGTTAACAACAAAAGTGAAACTGGTGCAGTGTCGCCATCCTCGCGCTGTCCTCCTCTCTCTCATGTCATTGTTGTCCTGTCAAGGACTCCAATTATTGCAATTTCGTTCTTTTGTTGTTGTTGTTTGCCTTTGAAATATGCTAATTTATATACTCGAGGCGGCAAAAAACAAAGGCCCGGGCAATTGATTCACGTCTGCTTCCTTAGTTAGTTCAAGGGGTTAAGTGTGGAGGGGGTTTTTGGGGGACAAAGGGAAGTCAACGCGAAATATGGGTCGTTTAGGGCGGGCGGCTTTTCTTTTATTTTCATTTCGACCGTGTGTGCATGTGAACTTAACCCTCTTTGACTTTTCACTCGCTACTTGTTACACTTCAAAGGGATTTTCTCTACGAGTTGAAGGAACACTTGTTGCCAGCTGTTTTTGAATGCAATATGTTCCGCCCATTTGTGGGAAAATGTGTAAGAGAAAGGATTTAATTTCAGTTTCGAATAGCTAAGAAACTAATCACCAAAAATCCTCTCAAAGTAATTGTCATTAAAGTCAATTACGATTAATTGAATAGTTTGTTAAATAAATAAGTTTTAGTAAGCAAAACGCTTGAAAAGAAGATCACTTATTATTTTAAAAATAGATATTGGCAAAAATAAATTAAGTATAATTGAGATTAACGAACTGGTTTGTTTCTTTAAGGGAGCTTCTATGTAACCGTCAAAAGTGGTTTTTGTGATTTTTTCACTGAAAATAAAAACACACACAAATATTTTAGCATATATTTGAAGACATGTTTGAAGTATAAAAAAATTTTTTGAAAGTCTTAAAAAACAAAATGGCGGACTTATTGAAGGTCGCGTGCGGCGCGATTCGGCTGAGGTGTTTATCGCGGTACAGTGTGGAGCCCAAAGTTTTCATCTGAAACATACAACAAATAATTTTTGTTATTCAGCAAACATTAAACGAGTGCGTGAATGTCTGCATTTAAAAATTTTCTTCACAATATTGAAATCACGTCTTGAAAAAAATGCTGTTTTTCGTCAGTTTTGTCGCTAAATAAGGCTTAAAAGTGTATAAAATAATTTTTAAAAACATTTCCAGACATTCACGCACTCGTTTAATTCATAATCAGCAAAACACTTTTAAAAATCAAAAATCGGTTCAGTAGTTTTTGCGCAATCGTGTACCGCGTTTTTAAATCATAGTTTTGAAAAAACGATTTAAAGTTTGAGTTAGCGCCAAATCGCTTACAAAGCGCGACCGAGCGCACTGATTCAATCAATCATATTTTTATAATATTAAGAGTTGAGTCATAAAACTTTGGGAACATACTCCCAAGACGTTATTCTATCAATCTATGAAAAAAAAAATAATATTTTGAAAATTCTACATGAGAAGCTCCCCTTAAGTAATTTTTCAAATAAATTAAAATATGTGTTTTATTAGGTCAGTTGATGAAAAAAGTATTTGATAATTTTAAAATGTTGAAAAATAATATGCAGACTTTTCGCAAACTTTTATAAGTTTAAAAGTGTTTCACACTTCACATTTTAAAAGATAAATTCTTTGTTTATCCTTTTTTTGTTAAAAAAAACAAACAATATTGAACTCATCAAAACTGTTTTAATCGCCAACTTGGCTCCTTTTTTAAAAGCAAAAGTGAACTAATAAAATAAAAATCTTTTTCTACAGAATGTGTGCTTCTTTATGACTCAAATGTATATTTTGAGTAACTCTTGTTGCCTCTTGAATGAAAATTCCTTCCGTCTACTTGCGCACAATGTTAATGTTAAAGCTCATTAAAAATTATCCGTTAACAGCTCCGTGCATTGCATCTCTCACTCAACTCATTTTGCAGGCCCTAAAGCCGCAAAACAAACCACAAATAAAATTAAAAAAAAAAGACAAACAACGGCAGCGGACATTTGACCATCACATCTACCGCATACAATTGCCATGAATCACCATCACCTGGTTCCACTGGTTTTGCCTGGGTCTTCTGCCCGAGGAGAGGAACATCCATCAATGTGCCGTTGACATTTGCTTGGACCGCTGACAAGAATTGTCACAATAAACAATACAACCACGAGGACAACAAGAACAATGTTGGAAATGAGGAGGACACGTGACGTGATCAGGAGCATACAGCAGGAGCTGGAGTTGGAGTTGGAGTTGGAGTTGGAATCAGCCTGATGATTAGTTCGGTAAGTGGCAGCTTTTTTCGGATGAGGGGCGCATAAATTACCGAAAGGATTAACCAACCAGACTCAGACAGCTGAGGGACCGAGGGTAGAATCATTGTTTTTGCCAATGTTCAGTGAACTGTAAGGGATTCCACCGGAACAAGGAATCTGGACTGGAGTCGGGGGTTAAGGCCCAGACGCCGAGGGGTTAAAGCAAGCATCATGTTAAAATTACAATCAGATCAATTTCACAGATATTAACATGAGTATTTGGGCCAGGGCAAGTGTCGATAAGCAGCGAGGGGTGGCTTCCTTATTACATTTTTAAACAAGGAATGATTTTTAATGAGTACATGCAAATTAGGGAATGTGCATGGTTATCAGAGAACTTACTAGGATTTTTAATTGTTGGGTTTAAAATTTTAATTATTACATTTATGTATAATTTATTGTGTTGTTTATAAAGTTAAAACTAAAATTCAATTATATAATTTAAATTAAAAATACTATAGTTGTATTTAAATGAATTTTTGTTATATTAATTTGTAAATATGTAAAGATCGTATTATTAAGTGATTTTTGTTAGAAAAAAACGTGATCGTAGTTTCAAAGTTAAAACTATTTCAAAATAATTTTGTATGTACTCCATTTCTTAAAAGCATTACAAAAAAACAATTGAATACTTTAACAATATTTTGATAATTATAAGACCACCTTCTGATGCCTTAATAAGGCCAATCCCTAAAACAGCATAGAGATTTCCCATCGATTGGATATCTCGGCTGCAGGTGTGCCCTCGCCAAAGTTCAAAACAATTTGCGCTCATTAAAAAGGAAAAATCCATGAAAAATTCATCATAATGACGTAGCCCAGGGTAACCAAAAACGAGCAACCATAATTTAGTTAATTTTGGTTTGGGTTTTTGCTGCCGCCATTGTGGTTGATTTTTTTAATTAACTCGAAACGATGGCGCATTCATAAATCCTGACAAAAATCTGACAAAATGACGCAAATTTTCGCGTCGCAGAAATATCTCTTCGCCGGAGTAAGAAATAAAAATAAAAATTAAGCGAAAATTAATCGAAGTAATTTCGAGAGCAGCTTCTGCGGCAACTGCATCCCCTGTCCCGCAAAATCGGGCGACATAGCGAACATAACTTGTGGAATTCTTGGGGCCAAAGTGGCACAAGGTAAAAAGGGTTTGGGGCTGGGACTGGGGCCTGGGCTTTGGGTCTCGTCTCTCGTATGGGAAAAATTCCGCTGGCCTCCAATCAGTGCACACAGTTTGCATTGCCCTGACATGAAAAAGAAATCAGTGCAGGGCTCGCTCTTGCTTCTTTCCTCTTTTTTCTTTTTCCCTTTTTTTTTTTTTATTCACAATTTTCGGTTGCAGATGTGTGGGAAAATTTTTCAATTTTAATTGCACGTTGCGCGTTGTCGTCCCAAAATTTAAACAGTCGATATCGGAGGGCCCACCTACAAAATCTCGCCCAGCTGTAAGGGTTAAGAGATCACGGGGGTTGGGTCATTCCATTTCAGGGGGAACTCACAAAGTTCGTATAGCTCGCGTCTGCATACCAGGAGCGCCTTTCTATGAAAATTCCTGGCAGCATCTCGTCGCAGCCGCGACTGGCATCCCAGCAATGTTTTGGCTCTCAACTATGCAAGCGGAGCTTCCGAAGTCTGTCCTGCCATCTCCTCCTGCTCCTCCCCATTTCCCGGGGAAACCCCCCTTCTAAGTCAAGTTTAGCGTCCATGAAGCAGGGGAGTTGGCGGGAAGGCGTAGCTTTGCGCAAATTACAATTAAAAATTGTTTCAAGTGGTTTACAAACCGCAGCACGCACACAACTCCGCAACAAGCTGGTAGAAGCAGTCTTTAAATAGCCAGGGATGGATCGGAATAATATTCTTTAAGTTCTTAGTAAAAAAAGAGCTTTTCACTATACTATAATATTAATTAGATAAAGATATGGTAGCGGTCTCTAAAAAAAAAACTGACTAAATGAAAATGAAAATTGCGATGTTTTCCCGATCTTCCCAGTTACTAAACAAGTTTAATTGAAAATGTTATATACTTTATGTGAGCTAAGATTAATCATCATAATCTTAACAAAAGATTATCGGTATTTCTCTTAAATTAATTCTTACTTTCTAATTTACTATTAAAAACACTATGATTTTAAACCTAAAATTTTTAAAACCTTTTTGTATAACATTTACCTACTGTTTAAAAATATTTAAAAAAATTTTCGTTAATTTTTAACGAATTTGGTTAGAATTATATTTGGTATCTCTTTTTCGTTGAATCTATTTTACATCTCAGTCACAGTTTTACTGCAGCCCTCTTAGAACGGTGGTGGTTAGCCGGACTTGGACTTGTCCAGAGCTCATTCACATCATCGTCGTCGTCGTCGTTGTGGTCATCATCATCATCAATATGAAAGTTCAAGTGCATAGCACTCCACTCGCTGGCTCGAGCGGCCATCTTGGCTTTTTAGTGACTGCCAACCAACCAGAAGAAGTGCCGGGCGAACGGAATGGAGATGGAGATGGATGGAGATGATATAGGGGGCACCTACGAATACGAACAGATGAGGGATCGGAGTGGACAGCCGGCCAAAGCCTCCATTGTTGCTGGGCTTTATGACGTTGATGTGGCGCTGCATTCGTCATCCAACAAGTTGCAGCCAACTGTTGGGCCACAAAACCTGATGGGGAAAAAAGGCTAAGGAGGCTGTGGAATTTGCAGATGCATTCTCATTGGAGGTTGCAGGCCGAATACCTAAAAGCATTTGGCCACCGCTGCCTGTGACTTTGATTTGCTGCTGTCATCCTTCCGTCTTTCGACCTTTTTGCTGCACTGCCAGCCCGGCAACTTCATTTTGTTTGCCGGCTGCTGGCGAACGGAGTGCATTTGGTCCACATCCAACCCCCAGCTCTCCACTGCGCAAGTCTGCGGTTCCCCGACAAAATGAACGCCCTGTGTGGGTGGAGCCAAAGTCGCAATGAACGGGCCCCGAGCTTTGCGAGCTTTAGGTTTCGGGGATTTACCGGGAAGAGCTTTAAGCTTTGCGTCCAGGATGCCCACACAGCGTTGCCAGACGGTATCGCAACTCATCGTAAATCATCGTAAATGCAATTGGGGTCTAAAGCTAATTGTTCCAGGTAATACTCAGCAATTTAAAACTTAAGCAACTCAGCAACTTGATAAACTTAATTAAAACTGTTTACATCTATTTTTAGAACGTGTTGTTGTTTCTTTACTTACCTTGATAAAAATTGAAACTTTGATTTGTTCATTTTGTTCGTATGCTATACAATATGTTTTTTATTTTAATCAATATACTTTATAAAATAACAAAAAAGACTTCCTCTTAGTTTATGTTGGGTATCTTTTGGTCGCAATGCCTTCAACCATATTCCGATTCCTTCTTCCTTTTTTAAGCATCGCGCACGCGCACAGCTTATGAAAATTATGAAAGATTTACATTAATAATTCTTACAAAAGCCACACATAAATAGCCGACTGGGCAATCTACTGAAATCCTCCACCCCAACTCCTCCTCTCCACCGTTCCCACAACAGAGGAGAAGAAAAAAAAAAGTAAAACACAATAACCATTTTTATTAAGCGACAATCAGCGCGCGCTGCGCGAAGTCCAGCTCAGTGAAACCCCCAACTCCAGCTTGGAGTCCAGATCCCCATGCTCCCCATCCTCCAGTTTCATCTCCAAACTCTTTGCTCCGGGGTCCAGTTTACACACAGAGAAACAAAGGACAATTAATGTTTACCGCTTTTCGTTAAGTTGTTTAATAGATTTACTTCTTAAAAAAAATAAATAAATAAGACAAACTTCATACAAAGTAAATGTAAACTTTTAAATTTAAAAATAACTTAGCTTGGAAAAGGTATTTTTACTTGATCTCATTTGTACTTCGTTTAAAAATATTTAGATTATGTTGTTTTTATTTTTCGTTAAAATATTGGTTTCCTTTTATTATTTAAGCTTATTGTAAAATGTAAGGTAAGTTTAAATAACATTTTTTAAAAATCGATTTTGATTTTGCAAGACATCAACATTTTTGTTTTCAGCGCACTGAGTAAGTTGTTGAAGTTGGGGTCCAGCCTGAGCTTCACTTCCAGATCGGGACTCTGGACTGGGGACTACCCGCTGCGCATGCGTGCGGGGCTCTTGCATGCAAATGGAATCACTTTATTAAACAGCTTACATAATTCATGTGCTGCACATTTAATTTAAGGTCATCAGGCCCGGGCAATGGGCAGGCCGCATCATGGGGTCCGCACATCCCGGGCATAATGAAAAAGACTGTGTAATAATTTTTAAATGTTTGTAAAAATAGGTGTAGACAAGTTGAAATTTATTATGGCGACGTCGAAGGAAACGTGGGCAGGAATTCAGGGGACAAGGGAGTGATGGGAGAGAGGAGCGGACGGAAGTATTTTGGGTTAGTTGTTATTGGCAGCGGCGGGGTTATTAATTTTATTATAGGTTTTAAATGAATTTAAATTTGAACTTGGGGCAAAGGGAAATGGGTGCGGCAAGGAAATGGTGAAGAAATAATAATACGAACTCAAGCATTGTATCAATTAAATAACCAACATTATTTACTTAGTGCAATAAAGCACGTTTAAGAAGGGCTTAGAGCATTTTTCGTTTTTTACAAAGTTTTCAATTAACTGCACAATAACTGCAGTTAAACACTTTTGCGGAAAAAATAGAAATAACATACCTGAAGTTGGAAAGCCTGATCTTTTCCAGCGCTATTTTACTTTTGCCACTGAAGCTTATAGAAGCTTAAAGATAACTGCAAAATCCATTTCAACAGAAACGTCTTGTCTGTTAAGAAAAATGTTTTTTTTTCTTTGATTACAGCTTGGCTTAGGAAGTAAACATTTTTTAGAAGTAGTACCTACTCAGTACAAAATCTTTACCTAAAAATAAATCATAACAAACACTTTATTTTTTGCTTATAAAAAAAAGCCTTTCCCGGGCAAAATTTTTGTTTTGCTTCGATGTAAATCAAAAGAGAGAGACAGGAACTGAAAAAAAAGAAAGAGAGACGGGCAGAGACCCACCTGGCTTGACTACCCACCATGACTGCATTAAAAATCAACTTAATTTCACTGCCCATGGGGTCAGTTTTATGGAAACACAAAAACCAAGATCAACACAAACACGGCAACCGGCAAGCAGCAAGCAGCGACCAGCAACATCCAACATGCAGGAGCAACAGCAACAATAACCGAGAGCAACGATGAAAAAATGATGAAGACCTCCAAAGTGGCAAAACACGAAATGGCAACAAAAATCATATTTTCACAGGCGCTTGGCGTTTGCGCAGAACTTCGCACTTGATCGGGCGACGGATGGGACGTGGATGTGGACGTGGATGTGGATGTGGGGAAATGTGGCGGGATCTCCGCTGAGAGACCCCAAAACATACGCAATTATGTGTTTTTTATTAACTCTGAGATGGGGCCTTCGGGACGGGGAATTCGCATTCACTCGGAGTCCGAGTCCGAGTCCAGTTCAGTTGAGTCCATCGCCATTAGGGGGGTCCACTCGTACGCTCCACACACGCACTCTCTATATAATTTTAACACATGCTGCGTTTTGGGCCTTTCGCTTCTCAGTCCCAGTCTTTCTTCTGGTCCTCCTTTTGTTTTCCCCTTTTTTTTTGGCACTGGCACTGCAACATTTCCCTCTTGGCTTGCAGGCTTAATAACTTTATTTAGCTTAGATGGAGATGGAGATGAAGATGGCGATCGTGAGCCGTGTGTGGCTTAAGCCCCGGATTCAAAGCACGAACGAATCTCTCGATCTGGCTTTCGGTTTGGTATTAATTAGTGCGGTAGTCCTTTGTGGCCTCAAACCAGAGAGCCAAGAACCCGGACACAATAACCCACAACAAAAGGTTGGACAAAAGGCTCAACTTTGGTGTTGCATTATTTAGACATCAAGATTTTGATTGATGATTCTCGTGCCATTTGAGTTGTATGACCCGGGTGTTAATGCTTAACTAATAGTTCGAAAGGGATAACTTATAAGTTGATTGCAAAAATTGTATGGAAGGTGTAAACTCAAACTGCAGACGCATATTGAAAAACAACCTTTCTAAATTAATAAGTTAATTGAAAAATATTATTTTAATAAGTATTTCTTTTTTATACACAACTTTGGTACGACCTTTTTTAAAGGTAATAAGCTAAAATTATTTAAAGATATCATACTAAATAAAAACAAAAGCGAATTTTAATTTACCGATGCAGGTGAAATAACTTGTTTAGTTTTAGTTTAATAAATACAAAAAACTTTAACCAACACATAGAGGGTTTCTGGATGTAAACTATAATATGTCAACAAAAAGGACACACTAGTCGGTCTCTTTTACTTCTTAAACCAAAGTTAAAATAATAACAACTAGTTTATTAAAATGTCATTTATTGGTTGTTATTTTGTTATAAATAATTTTATAATTTTAACTTGTGAATGAATAATATACATCCAAGCAAGATGCTATTGAAATGTACCCATAAAAGCCTTTTCCCAATGAACTCTGACCACAAACTTAATTTACTTATTAAGATAAAATTAAGTTTATTGATCTTATTAAGCCCTTACCATGTACCTTTATTTAAAGCCCTTCCCCTTGGGTAATTTTTCACATTACAAGTCAAAATAGCAGGGCGCAGAGCCACACAAAATCCTGCGCCACATGGAACAATTAAACAATTCATTTATCTTAATTTGTCTGCAATTCCATTGGATCACCTGGGGACCCAGCTGCCCCGCAGCCATGAGGCTGAACAAAAATTTGAAATTAATTGCTGGCAGCGACTTTCGTTTCGTTTTGGTTCCGCCGCCTGCCATTTCTGCTGTGTCATAATCTTCACACCCGAAAAAGACAGATCGTTCGGGGTGATGATCTTTTTCTGCATCGCTCTCCGTTTCCTCTTCTTCTTTTTTTTTTGGTCCGCTTGGAGGCTGTAATCTTTAAATAATTTAAGCCAATTCGCCGTAAACCGTTAAGGGTCGGAGGAGTCCAGGGCGTTGCCCATCCATCTGCGATCTTCCCGATCCGATCTGTGTTAATATTTGCTCACGATCATCGGCTTTTAAGGATCTTCGGTGGCAGCGGAGGAAGTGGGGAAAAAAAACCCTAATTACCGCATTAAGGTGTCAAAATGATGAGCATCATCTCCTTTGTCTGCCGTTCCTTTGCCGGCAACAATGTGGCAAATTTAATGAATATGTCAAGTAGTCAGCGCTCCAGAGTGTCCAGTGATAAATCTGCCTTAACGTCTTAGAACGCTGGGAACCCAGAGCCACAATTGACAGCAGCCCAGAGACCAGAGAGAGTCTGTGGAAGACCACGGGTCTTATGCAAGAAGTAGTGGAGAAGTCTCTGGTTTTGCTTGTGGAGCGTGTCTGATCACAAGATGGCAACATTTCATCCTTGCGGCTGGGAACTTTCTGGGAGAAGCCCTTGATAGGCTGTAACTATGTGGTAGAACTTCAAGGTTTAAAATAATGTGAAGTTTTGGACCTCTTTAAGGTTTAAAAGTAAATTAAAGAAAACTGAAGATCTTAAAATACTATCACATACGTGATTTTTCGTTTTATTTTATCGAGTCTGGAAAAGGACTACATTTTAAGCTACAAACTTCAATCTCAGGTTTAAACCTGACAATAAGAGTACCATTTACTATCCTAGGACTAAATGTTCAAAACTTTTTCTGGAAATCAGTTTGTACAGATTTATTAGATATAGAAATCAGTAAGTCATTGAAAATGGGCTACAGTTAAGCTCTAAAAAAGCCCATTGAAGGCAGACATTCACTTTTCCATTTTCCTCGATTACTGGATCCAGAGTTTAAATCAGGGATCGACCAACCCAAAGAAGAGGTTGTGGACGATCGACCCTTTTTGCTTTTCCCTCTTTCCCTTCCCTTTCCTTCTTTTTGCCACATTCTTTTATGCTTGCCTTCTTCTTTTCAACTTCTTCGGGTTGTCTTTTTTGGTCTTCTCGGGCTGTAGGTCTCCCTGGATCCAGATTGAGGTCCAGGTTGCAGGTTCTCCAGGGTGTAGGGTCCAGGGTCCAGGGTCCAGGGTGCAGGTTCCAGGTTCCAGGTCCAGCGGTCGGTCGTTCGTTCCATTTTAATAACATTAATTAAGGTGTTGCCTTCGTTGGTGTTCTTCACGCCTTTCCTTACAAATTACGCAGGAATTTCATGTTTCAGGTTTTGTTTCTGTAGTTTTTCGTTGCTGTTTGTTGTTGTCGTTGCTGTTATTTGGATCCCGGACAGGCGTTCAAGCGGTCTTAATAGTTGTTCTTCTTTATTGTTGTAGCGCCCCGACTGCCGTTGTTTGTTGTTGCCTCTCCTTTTGAGGGAAATGATGGCCAAGAACTGCAATTTGGCCAAAATGGTTCCTCTAGTTTGATCATTGAGGACCGACCGATCGACCGATCGACCGATCGCCTTCCGATACGTACACCTCCAAATTAAGCCATTAGTTGGTGTGTCTATATAGGCACATTTATATATTCCATATATCAGATTGATACGGGGCGCCATTTTAAGCGCCACTTGAAAGAAAATTAGCCGCTTTCACAGAATAAATATATCTACAGGGAGAGAAATAATCTTTTCAATATTTAGTCATTAAAAGCAGTATAGAATGGTATTAACTATTAACAGCTTGACGCAAAAAGTATTACATAACATACAATTTGATTATTAACCATCATAAACTTTTCCATTTGCTTTTCCAGTTCAGTGTTGCAATACTTTAAATCACTATCTTTAAATATTACAAAATAAAATTGTTATAATAGAATAGAAGAAAAACCATTATGTACACCAAACATATATTCTTATATTTCCTCTTAGCCTTTTAATTAAATATTTTAGGTACAAAAAGTTACTTATCCTTATAGTTTCTACTAAACAAAGTCATTATTAGTTCTTCGGGTTTGAATCAAACTTAAATATAACCATTTAATCTCGAGCACCTCAAAGTAATAAATTATAATATAATTTTCCCTCGGTGTAAGGACAGCATTAAAATGCATTTTTATTAACATACCAGTGCTGAGAAGCAGCAAATGAGGAACCCTCTTCAGCCAAGGTCAGTTCGAGGTCAATGGCACTCTAGAAACAAAAATAATGGAGGAGGAGTGAGATTGAGGTAGCGCCAGCCTCGTGTTTAGTTTGTTAGATGGATGACTAATAAGCGTCGCCACAATTAATTGAAATCCACTGATACGCATCTACCGAATGGCTCCAGATACAAGCAAATCTCATTAACGCGCCCAAGATAAAGCCACTGGAATCTGGAAAAACAACGCGAGGCGGAGGAGAAGAGATGAGATCCCAACGCACATATATCTCGCCGTACATTTTGTTCAGTCAAGTGAACCAAAGCCAGAGCCAAAGTCAAAGTCAAAGCCAAAGAAGCGGCCAAGAAGATTCCAATCCCAATCCCAATCTGGAACCCAATCCCGTATCCACATCGGAGGCTTTATAAATGCATGCAGATACAGTTTTTGTCTTTTGTTTCTCCTCTTTTTTCCTTTTTTTTTTTTTTTTGGAAGTCAAGCGGTTTGCATTTGTACGATAAATAAAATGAATGCGATTGTTAATTAGTTGTTGCTGTTGGAGAGCTGCTGCCGCTGATGTTGATGTTGGGAGTATCTTATCGCTGGCATGGGCTTGTCTCCTCGGCAGCCCCAAAATAATAAACCAAATAAGAGACTCACAATCAGCTCCAAGTAGGCAAATGGGATTCGGATTCTGTCTTGGCGTTGGATAATTCTTTGGGTTCCCTAATGCTGCATTTGAGTTGGCTAAAGGGTGTGGATTTTGTCACCAATTGGATTTGGATATAAGTTAAAAATTTGAATAATTGGAATACGTTTTTTACACGTACTTAATTATTTAATAAATAATATTTATTGTGCATTTAAAAGTAACCGAAATAATAAATAAAACAACGAAAGGTTCAAATTAGTTCTCCATCTTTTGTAAAGTCACAATAAACCTTTTTTTTTACCAACAAAATGCCAAATTAATAATTCTTAATATTTACATTAATTTAAAAAAAAAATTAGATTAAAATATGTGAGAAAGCGGTGGAAAATATGTATATTTTTTTAAAGGCTAAAAAATAAATCCGTTGGTTGCTTTTTTTTCAGTTTTAAGTATGTTCTCACACAAAAGTATGATAAATCCAACGACGCATAAGTATGCAAAAATCATTTGAGTTTATTCATGACTTACCTCTGCCACATAATTTTAAATTCCAGTGAAACTGGCTGATAACAACCCTTTATAATGCATATTAGTTTGCTTCTGTTGCTCACGATGGAACATCACCATATGATATTCATTTAATAACATGCATTTGGGGACATCGATTTGATTTCTTAATTTATGCGTTCAAAGATCGATGGCGCTCAATCGTAATTTATGCACAATGGGCAAATCAATTTTCATTTTGTTCAAAATGCGTTTTGCATTTTTTCCGTTGTCATCGAACTTTTTTTTGCTGTTTAGGCAAATTTCTATAGATTTTTATCTCGTGTCGACAACAATAAAATTCTGTTAATTTATGGGAAAGTCAACGGAATGACTATGCCCAAAAGATAGATAAATACACTTGAATGAAACTGGGAACTTGTTTTTGCTGCCAGTCTGTTCAATCGATTTTTGTGTTGTTGTGTTGTCTTCATTAATTTACGTTTAATCATTTATGCAGATTTCAATCAATGGGCGAGACGATTAGAAATACATTTCCGTTTTGTTGTAGACAATCTGGGTACTTAAAATTCAATTTGTTTGCAATTAATTGGATGACAAGTCAAGGGAATTGTAACTCAAAGCTAGTTTTAAATAAACATAAAACAAATATTTTTACAATAAAATCAAAAAAAATTTTTTTTTATTTAAATCAATATCAAAATTTTAAAAAATAAGTGTACTCACAATTTTTCATTGCATCCTTGGGACTAGGTGAAAATATTTATTTCACTAATCCGAAAGTAATCGACATAATTTAAATGTTTATAATTTGATATTCAACTTATTTTTCATTGATAAGCGACTATTTGAGGAAGCTATGGCTAAAATATAAAGAACACAATTTATTTGTTTTTTGGTTTTGATTTTATTTTGTTTTTATTACAACTATTTACAAGGCTTACATGAATTGCATATGCATGATGTAACGTAGGCATGTTTATAAGTGGTTTATTTTGTATTTACAACTAGCTAAAAGATTAGAGATACTCGTGTTTACTTGTTAGTTAATACTTAAAACGTTTTCTCTGTAAGTGTGTTTTCTATCACGCGAAATGGAAAGCTTTCAAAATTCTATTCCTGACTAAACAAAAGACAATTCAAAGACAGGTGTTCACCGCTCGATGCTCCAGGCACTTTTCGCAGGTCACCTCGCAGCACCACTTGAAGACGCACTTGCAGTTGGTCTGCTCCTCCACGATCCTGCGGGTGTGTCCTCGATTGCAGCAGAGTCGGTCGCACCGATCGGATCCTGCGCTGGTCACATTGCACTCCCTGCCCTGAGTGCCCAGCGCCCCGGTTTTTGGATTGGCTGTGCAGAAGTCGGGTGAATCATCCGCAAACACAAGTTGGTACTTGTTCGCCGGCCTCGTGTGCGGCACTTCCGGCATGAAGCTGTTCCCATCGTTCCGCAGCGTCACCTTCCGGGCGCCGTCGTATCGGTCGCGCAGTCGCCCTGCCACCTCCCGGAATGGGGGCATCTTCAGCCAGCAGGTCTTCACCGTACAGGAGCCGGACAGCCCGTGGCACTTGCACTCCAGCCGCATGGCATCGCGAATTGCCTGGAATTTATTTTAAACATTTATATATTTGTTTAAATAGTAGTCTATTTAAATATGTTTATTTTTAGGAGACTATTCAGTTTAAAAGTTTTTTTGGGCTTATTTCTTAAACAGTGTTAAAATCGTTACAAAAAAAAAACTAAATCAAAAGGTTTTACCCCTATTTTATTTAATTAAAGGCATACAAGAGAAGGGTTTACTGCATAAGACAAGTTTTTCTTCTCTGATATAAATGGTGTAAAATTGTATAAATAATTTTTTTACAAAGATCAGCCAACAGGCGGATTCAGAAAATTTTTGGGGGTTTTCAAACATTTCGGGGCGGGTTTATAAAATATTTGTGCACAATTCACTAGTTTTATATCAAGAAAATAAATTTCGGGGGGTTTGAACCCCAAAACCCCTGATCCCTGGTCCATAAAATTAATAAAACCTTTTAAATTTAACATTTACTGTAATAAAGCAAATACAAGTTAACTACTTACCAATCGCCCTGCATTATTGTTGTGCAACTTGACCAGCGTGCCCAAGTCGCTCCGTCTCTGCCTTTGCTTGGCGTCGAGGAAGACCCGCGAGTGGCGGAGGCCAAAGTTCACGTTGTCGCTGCACCCGCCCCACTCCCACTGACCTTCGGGAAACTTGATGTTGTCCCAGAACTTGCGGCGCCCCCTCCTCCCCCCGGGCCTTCGGTTCCGCCCGTTTCGCCCCTCCAGCGGAGACATGTCCGTCATGCTGCTGCCGTTGTTGATGCGGCCCATCCGCTGCTGCTGGCTGAGATGTTGCTCCTGCAGCGGCAACTGTTGTCGCAGCATTGCGGCCTGTTGCTGCCGCTCCAGTGCTGCTTCTGCGGTGGCCGCAGTCACCATCTGGGGCTGGCCGCCGTTCCTGCGCATGTGCGCCTTGTCGCAGGAGCACTCCACCAGCTGGCCCATCGTGCAGGCCTTCGTCACCGCGTAGGTCACTCCGGCGGCTGTGATCGCGTTCACGAAACCCGTCTCTCGGGAATCTGCAATGCGGAACGATTTTGTAGGGTTTAAATATAGGAAGAAAGATTGTTTCAAAATCTTTGCATTAAGTAATAGATTATTTGGTACATTTTGAAGAAGAGATACATTTTATGAGAACAACCTACAATCATTTATGCAAATAACCTAATTTACTAGCTTATGATTTAAATATTTTTAAAGACTTATGGTTTAGAAATACCACCATAATTAAGATAATTTACCATTTTAAAATATTATTTATTTTATTTTTCATTGGTTTTTAAAACTCTTGTAAATTTTTGTAACTTAAACACCCATACCTATATAGAAAAGTCCAAAAAGGTTTATCATATTATTGTAATTTTATATCAAATAAAGAACATACACATAGTGCTCTTTAACAATTGATTCCTGACCAATACCTTTAATATGCAAACATTTTTGGTTATACATTTTTAGTATCTGTCTTTTTTCATGATACATTTTTAACGTCATGTTTAAAAATTAAGTTTTAATCATTCCCCAACTAATTTAATATCCTTTTCCCATTAGAGAGCACACCCCGTGCCATAATCAATTTGCCTCACGTTCAATCAATCCTCAATCATTAGCGTTGTCAGCACGTGTCGCCTGATTGATTTTAATTTGTCGGCCTCGGCGACAAAATGATTTATTGCTTGTTCGATTGGCGATCACCAATCAGCGATCGCAGCTCTATGCAAATCGCGAGTCGCAAGTGTCCGCTGGTGACTTGTGGTGCTGAGAGTCACGTTTAATGAAAGCGAAATCGAAATCGAAGTCCGAATCGCAATTGTAATCGCAGGTTTTTAATTTGCATATGCTTGTAATGCGCTCGAAGGTGGAGTGGTGGTTTATTTTTTCTCCGAAACGCGACAGGTGATATGTCTTGAGCCACCCTAAAATGGAGTGTTACATGAGGTCTCTCCTCTGCCGGGCTTATGTTATTTTTGTATATTCGCTGACAGGTTGACAGGGCGAGGCTTTAATCCGAGCAATGGGGACTTTTGGTGGTTACTCCCGTGGAATTTATGGCACATGCACACCGTTTGGTATGTGTTTTGTTTGCGCATTGTTGTCATTAAGTGCAGAGATCGAGGACCTTCTCCTCAGCCCACCTCCATCGGCCTGCCTTTTTCCTGTGCAATAATTTATTAAAATTGACAGCTTTGTAGGCTCATTTCAGGCGCTATTCATCAGCGCGGGTCGCTGCATTTTTATTATGCAACTTGATGGATGGTGCGGTCTGCAAGGCCTTGTCCATGACAGCCCAAAAAAACAAGAAAAATAAATAAAGACGGGGCGTGCAACGATGAGTTGTAATTAGGCAGCTAACCCGCGATAGCATCACCACCTGGTTTGGTTTCTCTCTGTGACTCAGAGAGTGTTGACAGGTTGCCTGTTGGCACTGCACAGTGAGGTACTATGCAAATCCCCCTTCCCCGAAACTAGTTTCGTTCAACTCTGAAATCAACTTACCGCGCATTAAGATTTTCCTCATGCTCTTGCGCAGAACAGTGCAATTCCACCGGCGGTTGCGGAATTGAAACTCGCATTCGCGGAAGCCCAGGTTGATGCCATTGATGATGATCTCTTTGAGAAGGGCCGAGTCGTGCCGGCAGATTTCGGCCAACTTGCCCCGCAAACGACGTGTCTTTTTGCACACTAAATTTGGATCGAGGAGGATGTTGGTGCCTTCGGCCCTGAAAATATAACAAAAAAATTATCTAATTTTTATATAAATGTGTGTTTTTAAAAAATCATTTAGTTAAATTCCTCCGTTTAAAAAATCAACAGTTTAATAATTTCCCAAATTTATTTTTTTTAACATTTTATTTGGATAATGTTTTATAAAAATAAATAAATTATATTAAAAGATCACAAAAAAAATTAAATATGTGATCAAATCAAATTCGTGATAATGATTTTGAAAATTAAAACATCCTAATTAACATTGAACTCAATTTAAGAATTTTTTTGACTTCGTGTTTAATTGGCCCAGCGTTGGTTTATTTTAAATGTTCTTCTCTGACTAATCCCTATGTGAAAATGGTTACTAATTGTTCCCACCTAGGACACACCTTCATCTGCAACGTCACAGCCGATAAGCAATCACGTATTCGATTATCTATGACCAACTTTTTGTTTTCCCTCAAGGGCTTGTCTCTGACCCAAAGGCATTTATCGGACTGAGCACTTTGTCATCGATGAATAATCTGCACGTAGCTCACATTTTGAAGTTCGCCGAAGCTCGGCAGTGATTTCTTGTATTTTTAGACTGACTCAGCTTTGAGTTCCCCTCCATTTTACGACTCTGAAAGTACCAATCGCAGTTCGCTGGAAGCAATAGACGATGGACAAATCGATCAATCAGTGCTTGATCTCTTCCCCCAGGCAAAACTAGCAGCAGACCCTATTAAACGCTTTATTTACCCCGGATCTTAAACTGGGCAGAGCATAAACCATCCGAAACACTTTCCACACAACTGGAAATCGGCGCAAAGTTCACGAACAGCCAGAGTAAATTTCACGCGAATGTGCAATGTGAAAAAAGCGAAAAGCCGAGCGATTGAGCTATTAAAAAGTCATAAATCTGAAATGGAAAAACATAAATCAGCGCCAAAGGCGAGCAATACCCGCAGAAACAATTTCCAGTGGCCGCTTCTGAATGCTGACACATACCCCCACCCCAGAAGTCGATCTCCAACTGAACATATACTTAACTTTAGGTACACACACAGATATATATGTGCATACTGCACCCACATTGTTGGCTAATTATTCATTTTCCACCTAAATTAAATTTTAACGTTTCAGCTGGCAAATGGCATTCAAAATGAAAACGAAAATTGCATCGATTGGGAAAATTGCAAAAATCTGGGTGTGAGCAAGTGTGGCTGAAGTTTTATTAATCGAATTTTGCCAACGCTACGCTTTTGTAACAATAAACAAAGAATGAGGACCTCTTCATCGTCGCCATTACGTATACGCAGCATATGACGACGAAATGAAAACAGCGAAAAGAAAACAAAAAAATTGAGTTCATCTTTTGGTAGCTTGTGTTTTTCCATTGGCTTTTTTTCAGTTTTGGCATTTTTGGCAAATAAACGCAGACAGTTTTCGGCTAAGCAGCATAAATAAATAAATAAAACTATTTCTAATGAACTTGGGTGCGAAATGATTTACGCCTTGGATGGCGCCACACTCATAAGCCGACAAATATCCTAATTACAGGATGATATGTGGAATATATTTGTTGACTGAGAAATATATTAAGAATTTTACTAGGTTTTTGCAAAACGTTGCATTACATGAAAGAGATTTTCAGAGGATTTGCCAATCACAACACATTTAAAATTGTATTTTATGACTTGATTCTTAAATTAGCTCTTTTCAGAATTAAAAGTTTTCAAATACCAAATCCCGTATTTAGTTGTGTATAAACAAAAGCTTTCATCAGTTTTTGCTAGGCTTAAATTTTTTATATAAAAGCATTTTAAAAGTATGGCTTGAAATTCACGATCAATATTTATAAATATTTTATGACTTAAAAATATTATTTTTTAAAATGTTTAGACTGAAATATGTTTGGTTTTGGATATGTGTTTATTAATACATATGATCATATTTAATTTAATTTAATTTTTATTGATTTAATATCCTACGCAATTTACTTTAAAAACTTTTTAATTTTAATATTGTTAATTAGCTTTTGAAAGACTTAAATCAAATCAAATGCATTAACTAGGTTTAAACCTTGGAATCTATTTAAATTTAATAATTTAATTAAATTTAAGCAAAGTGAGCTATAATTACTGCACCACAATTCATCAAACTTCACCTAGCAGGTTGCACAAATTCTCAACGTTCTCGCAAATCTGGTAACCCAGTTCTGGTGCTCCCAATTTTCTCAGAGCAAGTAGATAAACCACTTGAACCGCTTTAGATTCCCATTATCGATGCCCACCTGGGTCGCTCTTGCCACCTGGCTGTTGCACTGCAGCTCCCTGTGGCAATGCCACAAAAAAAACATGCACACACTCCCGAAACACTCGAGGAGATTATGACAACTTAATAGCTACAAAATGAAAAAAAATCCAAATCCAAATAACAAATAGAGCAGACACACGCACGCACAAGTACTTAACGAAAATATTAACTCCAAAGGCAACAAAAACAATCGCCTCTCGACCGCCAAACACAAAATACAAAATACAAACTACAAACTTCAAATGATAGACGCGCTGGTAAACAAAGTAGAAACAATTGAAGTTCAAATCACAATGATCATCTTCATTTTCATCTTCATCTTCGATCGAGATGTTGCTGTTGCTGTTGGGAATCGAGATGTTGCTGCTGCTACTCTAGATATTGCTGCTTTGATGATGATGACGTCTTGGCCGCGTTGCGTTGATGACTGGAGAGATCTAAAGAACTCAAACACCTTTCAGCCACACAAGTTGCCACCACCACCACCACCATCACCACCACCGCCGAACACAAATAGCAACTCACAAAAAAAGGAGATTTTTGTTAAGCGGAAAATAGCCGCACAGAGAGTGGAGCAACCGAACGATCGTTCGACACTTTTTGGTTTTTGAAGTTGAACTGAAGTTTACTTGGCAGCGAAGTCGGCAGCGAAGTTGTCGGCAAACATGAAAAGGAGCCAACACAACTTCAGGTCTCTCAGGTCCCTCTACCGATCTACCCTCTGCCCATCCCCACATCCCATCCCATACTACTCCATACCATACCATTCCATCCTATCCCATCCAAGTCTAAAGCAACACTTGGCAACGTATCTTTATTTTAGCCCAGTATCCGTGTGTGCTTGTTTGCCTGTGTGGTATGATATGGTATGGGTGTCGTTATAGGCCTCAATGGACTTTCAGTGACTCCTTTCCCTCTCTTTCTCCTTAAATCGTTCCTTCCCTCTCTCTCTTTTTCAGGTGCTTTGGCACTGATCAAAGTGAACGGTTTGGTTTGGTAGCCCCACATAGACAAGTGGTTGAAATTTCCCATACTTCCCATACCCCATGGGCTTGTAGACCATTTTCGGGATTTTCCCGGAATGCAAAAAAGAAAGTGAAATCTGCATAATATTTTTTATTGATTGGATTGATAAAATTATATTATAGCACATGTACCTTTTAAGAATGCAGAATATGATGCATATATAATCACCAATGATAATTTAATTACTTGAGTTTTCTATTAAAATAATCTGATGAGATTTCAGATCAAAAACCCACTTTCATGGAAATGGTAATCAAAAACAGGGTGTTAGGATCCGATATAAAACTCTAAGTCATTTTGTGTGCAGAAATTCTTAAAAATGATATAAGATAGAAAGATTAACAGGTGATCAAAGTGCTCAATTTGAAAAAAAACCCTTTTTTTATTTTTAAACCAAAACCAGTGTAAACAAAAAAGCAAAAATTTAACATACCCTTTAGACACAAAATTTTGTCAAAAAAAATAATTCCTAGGCTAGATACATTTTGACAAAAAACACTTAATTAATAAACCTTTTGATATAACTCAACAAAGATATTGCTTGGCTAGTTACTTAAGTCACAAATATATACATTTAATTAATAATAACCTTTTAATAGTAACTCAACCAGAGCATCGCAGTTTCGTTGCCGTTTTTCAGTCTGGCTATCTCCACAGCTCTATGTAAATAAGTACAATACGTTTGATTGACTCATTTTCGTGAGTCGCTTGTCCAGAATCCCCTTCCTTTCTCCATTCCCATTCGACTTCCTCCTTTTCCCCTGGGGTCAGTGTAAACAAATCAACGACTTAAACCACTTGTCAACATGCGAGTGGCAAAGTATTTAAACAAAGCGTTGACAAGTGAATGAATGGCCGTTGGATTGGTCGTCGGGCTGCCTTTCTGGCTTTTTGGTCGAGTATTTTCTGACTCTCCTGACTGCCTGCCTTTTGAGCTGGTCCGTTGGATTGTGGGACTGTTGGACCTCGCCTTGGCCAAGTCAAGTGCTGTTGTGGCTGGTCAGTTTCATTTACGCGCTCAAATATTTGTCTACAGAATGCCTCAGCGCAAGTGCTGATCTCTTGTGCATACGAATTTCGAGGGAGAAGCGTTTGATGTGGGCGGCAGCATTGACAATCGATTAGGTCCCCAGGCCGCAGCCACTGCTACTGGCAAAAAGTATAAATAAATAAATGAGAAACACCGAAAAGGTGTTGACATGACTGCGATCTGGGAGTTGGGAGCCGATCTGATCCGGTGGGTGCGGCTTCGTGTGTGGGCGCCGCACGCTGCTTTTTGGCACCTTTTTTTTGGTTGGGGCAAGGGGAGAAGTTTGTCATTTGGCAATTAGCATATTAACGTGTTCGCTCTGCTCAGGCGCCGTCGCATATCCTCTAATTCTACGTACATTAAACACTGAGAGGTTTTTAGACATCCAGGGCCACTGTTCTGTATCTTTACTTAGACTATTTTTCGATATATTTTTTCATAATTTATGAACTAAAATTTTCAAATCGAGTTTTAATTTATAAAATAAATCTGTTTTAATTTTTTAATTTTTGCTTTTTTTTACATTTTTTGAATAGTTCAAAAAATGATTTATTTATATATTTTAGAATATCACAAATAAATATCATTAACCGTATTGCCATTCTAAAATTATTTCCAACCATTTAAATGTTTTAAATTTCTGTGAAAAAAAATTGTAAAAGCATTTTTTAAAGCAACAAAAAAAGTTTTTAAAATGTAAAAATATTTGTGTGATATGTTTATTTAAAATAAGTTTCTTTACAATACAAACAGAAAATTGGAACCAAAAATATAACTTTCAGAAATTTAACATAATGCTAAAACATTTGGAAAGATATTTGAAAGATTGAATTTAAATATTTTAAAATAACAAAAAATACCCATTAGTTGCTGTTTAATGACTTAAAATATGTAATGAGTCTGAAATTGTGTTGTTCAGGAAGAACTTAACCACTGATTGTAAAAAACGTTAAAATAGATAAATTCAAACTGTGTTTTTTTCTCAGTGTTGGAATCCCAAACTTTGTCGTTCGTACTGATTCCCAGGCATGTCCATGTCCAATTGGCGCAACAAAAACGATGGCTAATAATTCAGGCATATTTACAATGAGTATTTTCTGCGCCTGGCTATGTCATTCCTTTAACAAGCCTCCTTCAGCTTGGCTCAGTTCGGTTCCAGTGGGCAGGGCACGACTTCAACTTTAGCCTTAAGTGCCTTCAGCCCGCTTAACTCCCTGGGCCAACAAAGGCGACATCAATCTCGGGGCTTGGTGACTTTGAGGTGCGCAAATTGCGACAACGTTTAACTTAATTATGGCTCAAATAGGCGTAGCTGGGACCTAGGGCTTAGGGAATGATCAACGTCGCACGGACATGGTCATGTTCACGTCAAGGATGCCTAAACTGTGCTTAATCACAGTGATTGAGGCTGTGAGAAAGAGGAATTGGGCACCATACCATCGCCATTAGACGGCGGAAAACATTTTGAAATGAGGTAATAATTGGCAAGATTGGGTGCGAAAAATAAAATACAAAAGGTCTTGTTAAACAAGGAAAATATTAATAAATTGGCATAGGTTTTTGTTAAATAGTGTATTAATTTAAAAAAATTTACAAGTTAATTTAAATATTTGTAACATTTTAATTCTTAAAAAGGTTATTAGGATATTTTCTTCTTATGGTTTTATCAAAAGTTTGGGACTTACAAAATTAATGTTAACTAACAACTACATATGTTAATTTTTAAATATTTGTTGTCTCAATGACATTTAACTTATTAGTTGCAAGTTTAGGATTATTTCTAAAAATCGTATTATAACAACAATACAAAAAATCTAAAAGTGTCTTAAAACTCAGAATTTTGTATAAATCAACCTCGATTATAAGTTAGCTTCCATACTTTGCCAAGTGCACTGTCCTTCCTCCATAAATGGCAAGAAGAGCACATACTCATGATCCCCTGTAAAAAGTGTTTGACAGACATCATGGCCCAGCCCTCTACCTGTTCATGTGCCACACTGTCCTCCAACTTGACCCATGTCTTCTGGTCTTGTTCTTTTGTTTCGTCATCCAATTTAATTATGATGCAGCCAACAGACAGACAGTGCGAAGACAGACACATCCGTCAATGTGACGGGGGGAAAGCGACAAATTAACAAAATAAACAAATGGCATGACTTTTAATTAAAAGATTCGCAACATCTAGTGCTTGGTAACTAGCTACTTTTCGGGGTTGAGGTTGGCGAAAGAAACTTGAACGTGAAACTTTCTCTAGAGACACGGACACAGAGACAGAGAACTGTGTCAGAGACTCTTTTTTTTTTTTGCTGATGCTCATAATCAACTCATCTGCATTGGAAATTTGGCAATTGGCCGAGTTTTGTCTGCTCGTTAGTTGAACATAATTATTGGGTTGTTGTTTTTGCATTCCGTTGGGTGTTGGGGGTGTTTGTTGCTGCTGCTGGCTTGGCTAGCTCGTAAAGTGTGCCAAATTTGCGGCAGAGATGGTCTCGTGGTTGTGTGGTTGCACGGGGCGTATGAGCAATGTTGTTGATGCAACCACCGGCTGTGGAGCCAACACAGCTTGAGACTAAGTGGCCACTTGGCCACTGGCCACCCACCACCCCCTATTCGCCTTAACCCATTAATGCCCCGCCTGGCTTTAATTACCGTTTCACATGCTGTGAGTGCCAAAAAAAAGCGAAAAAAAAAGCTAGGAGATGAGGGAACCGATTTTCAATGAATGAAAATGTATATTGCATATTGAATGAAAGGCAGGAAGTCGCCAGCAAATGTCAAATGATTTTCCAACGGAAATGAGCTCATTTAGGGCCCCAAGGGGAAAAATCGAAGAAATAAAACTGCAGCAGATCTCACAATTTGCGAGATCTTCATCATCGTCTCGCGGACTGTTTTTAATTAAATTCCAGACACATCAGCGCTAAATTTCTGCCCGATCGACGGCAATTTGTTGTAAGTTTCTCTGTAATTGGCTTCCCCCTTCTGGCCTGGAATTTCCATTTATTTAACGGAACATCTACCCACAATTCGAGTGCGATTCCAGCCGATCCACATCCACAGCCACTGCTCATCTCTGGCCCATCGATAATGATCTCGATCGCTCACACGACGAGCGTTTGATTTAGTGCACTTCGCCTGCAAATTTCGCAAAATACACACAAACAAAATGAGATACGATTCTGAGGGGCTGTAAACCCCCAAATCGCCTAATTTTTGCCATTTCCGGACCCAAATTGCCAAGTGCTAATTGCGCAGATCCACTTTCAATCACTTATTGTAAACCTATCGATCTGTTTTGTGCATTAGGGCTCTGATAGTTTAATTTGTAATATTGCACAGTCTAGTTTTGGGATATGGCATACGTGATTATTAGAACCATTTCAGTTATTGGTATGAAGCGCGAAAATTTTAAAAATTTTAGGTAATTGCGTGCTAAAGTGTTTTTATCATTTATTTATAACAAACCTAAAGGGTTTTACCTATACCTAACATCAATAATGTATTTAAGAGGCTATAATATATTTTATTAACCATAAACCGTAAGCTGGTCCAAAGTTTTTTTATCAGTATTTTATAATTTTTGTAACGGGGTTTCTAAATTAGTTAGTTCTTTGAGTTTTTAAGATTAGGCGGCAGGATTCAGCTTATGTTGATCAGACACACAAGAATTTATATTAAGACCGCCGTATTTATTAAGTAAAAAGAAATAAATTATAAAGTATGGAATCCCTATGTATTGAATGCGTATGGGTACTTGAAGAGTTCCAATATTTGGTCTTACAAATTTGACTAGCTTTCTAGCTTTCAAGAACTAAAGTTCTTTTAATTAATTCATCCTCCTAACCTCCTAACTTAACTTTTCTTTTTTTTTAATTCGAAAGGTATTATCCTTTATATATTTGCACCTTGTTACCCAGTCCTTCAGTTGGTTTTTCTGGCACCCTTTCATGGCCTGCAAACTGTCATCGGTTTTTGCAACATTATATATATTTTTCTGTTGCATTTCTGGCCATTCCAACGCCCTTGAGCGGCCCAGATGAAGCGTAGAAAGTGGCACAGCCAAAGGCAGACGTTTTGGGTTTAGTTTTTGTTTTGTGTGCAGTTTTTGGGGTGGTGGCGACATCGGCAGACGCACATTCGCATCTATTATATGGCCACATCTCGTTCAGCGTTCGACATCAAAAGGCGGCACAAAGAACTGACAGCTCTGAACTTGAGCTTTAATTATTTAATTAATTTATTGTGAAAAAAGTGGCAATTGAATTGGATGCAGCATGGAAACACCCCCCTCTCCACTTTATTTTGCAGGTGTCCACCTTCGTTTGCTGACGCGCCCAGTTGCACAGAACTCAAATTAAATTAATGAAATAAAAAAGGAAAAGGAAAATATATCTATATATTGTGGGCCACAAAATCGTCATGCAGTCTACGCCACGCGACGCCCACGCCTCCCCCCTTTGGCCACCCTGCGTCCCTGCCAAATTTCATCTTTCGCCGCCGTTGACAGCCGCAATATTTCTACCTTTTGGCAAACAAAAAATATATAAATAAAAATATAAAAAAAATAAAGCAGAATTCATTGATGCCACTTTGCTGGCAAATATTTTGGCAAAGTGCATAACTTATGTGTAAGAAAGAAGCCCCCTGTCCACTTTTCCTTCTATTTGATGTCTGTCCAACTCGGTTTGTTTATTTATTTATTCATCTCGTTGGACGATTTTTCGCCTGTAATTTCGCGCATAAATTGCTCCAAGTGTCATTTGGTTTTTCGGCTTCATCCCGTCCGCTTCTATGTTGTTTATTTTGGCCACAAAAAAACGGGGAGAGTAGAAAAGTTGCCATGTAATTAAATCTAAATCAAACGTCACATTTTGAAGGTCCGCCGAGTCGGTCGCCACGCTCGATTGGCTCTGATTTGTATTTGAATTTGCATTTGCATTGCATTTTGACCATTTTGGTGGCTGAGGTGCATTTATTTTGGGTGCCTGCACTTTTTTATTTTCGGTCTGCTCAACCGGAAGCTGTTACGCCAATCTCTATCTCGTAAATTGATGCGATTTGACATGAACACAGATGCTCTGGGTCTAAAAGACCTCCGAGCGGGTGGTAATGGGTTTTTTGGCATTGAAACAGAACATAAATTGCATGTTGAACGGACACCAACGGGCCAAATCAAAGCGACTTTGTTAGCTTAGGTGCACAAACTAAATTAGAAACTTAAATTTAGAGAAATATATATATTTTTGTACTTCTTAGGGTGGATTTAAGCTACGTTTATTTTACAAAGGGATCATTATATCACCTATGTTCAGTAGCTTTTTACTGACTTCAGGAAATTTTTCGCACTAGTTCTTGTATTTCTAATATTTAGTCATTGGTATATTTATTTAACTACGTTTTAAAGTGAATCATTTTAATTTTTTTCATTTGGTCTCCCATAACATTCGATTCCTTTACATAGGTATACGAGATAACCAAAAATATATATTTTTCCGAGATGATACAGAATCTCTTATTCCAAAAATTCAGAATAGAAATAAACAAATAATACTTTTGGTTTCGTTTACCCAACGATAAAACTTAGCTATATAAACAAGGCACTTTAGGTATATAAATGTATTTAAATACTTGACCTAGTATTGCGATTGATTTGTTTTTTTATGTAAATACCCATGCTGCAAACATTTCATTAAAGCTAAAAAACCAGAAAAGCATAATGAAGCTATGATTTATTTTTAATCAATGATGGAAAGTAAACAAAATTTAAATTTAGTTATATATTTATAAATATTTTCGGATATCTTGATGAATTTAAATCGTTGTAATTTTTTGGATTCGATTGATCTATTTATTTAAATGATTAATTATCACTTATCACAAGTGCTCGATCATTTAAGTTATAAACAAATGACTTATGGAAATTGAGTTGGTTTTTTTAATAAATAGGTTTCGCTCCTTTTGGTTAAATATGTATAAATATAATGTTTTTGTCTCAATGGCAATGTATATGAGTGGTTTGTAAGTTTGTAAGAGTAAGTTTGCTAAAAACATTTAAGTACCTACTGCATTAGTTTCCACCAAAATCTCCTAGCTCCCATACAAAACGTAAATTTTAAAATACTTAGGATATAAGGTTTAGATATTACTCTAATGCCACTTACCAGCCGAATCCAGTCATTGGCATTGCGAATATTAAAATTGCAATTACCATGAGCAAACGCATATCGATTGGAGCCGCCAAGTGCAGCGGCAACAAACCAAATTCTGGCCCGTTAAGCTGTTTTTTTTTTCAGTGAGTGAGTGCTGTGTACTTAAATATTGTTTTTGTTTTGTTTTTTGGCAGGTAGTTAAAGTTAAAGCCGTTTTTATGGCGGCCACGATGAGTACACGAGATGCTTATTTGAATATCGTTGACGTGTGCGAATTAATCAAGCGGCTCGAGTCGAGTGGATTTTTTGTTGTTATACTACAGTTCGTCAGGGGGAAGTTGGTGGCGGTTGGTGGCAGAATCGGAATCAGAATCCCAGGCGACATGATCACCGACCTGATCCGAGGTGATCTTTCAGAGGCAGATCTTTCCTGTTCTTTCACTTTTGTTATGCTTCTTTTTGTTTTTTTCTTTGTGGCTGGTGACTGCGTGGAGGCTGCGTACGCACACGGAGAAAGCTGCCGGCGTACTGAGAAGCGGCTAAAAGGAATATGGCCAAGGAGTCGTTGTCGGCCAGGTTTCAGAAGACACAGCGAACGAAACAGGCCAAAAAGTTGAACAGCGAATCAAAAGCCCGGCCAAGGGTGGAGTCCAACTTGGGAATTGTTTTTTGGCCCACAAAGTGGGGATATGTGGCGCGGGGCCGGGGGGTGTAGGATAACCGGGGAGTAGCGTAAAAAATGAAATTAAACGCGCGCTTTAATCAGAATCCCAGACCGAAGACCCAAGTCGCGCGACTCGGCTTTTGTCTGCACTTTTTATTTTGGTTTTTGTATTCGCTTTGGACTCCCTTGGATCTTCCCTTTTTCGCCTTTTATATTTTTGTTAATTTCGTTCCTTCCTCAGGTTGTTGTCGTGGCGCATCCTTTGCGCCCGTTTTTCCCATGTTGATCCCAACAACAACAACAGCACACCACAAGAAGACACAAGGCACATTCGAGGAGAATTCTTCTCGCGATTGGAACACTCGCGCTGACTGACCGTTCATGTGGATCTGAGGGATCTGCGGGATCGCTAGCCGATCATTTCGAGAACGTAAACTCGTAAACCGTGGGATTTTCCACCTCCTCCGCGCTCGCGAAAAACTCACTCGCGAAATATATAGCGAACACCGATCGGGCTCGGACTCTTGACTGATTCTGCGGATCGGAACGGATAGGAGAGATCTCGCTACCCCACAAAATCTAGTACAAAAACACTCTATGAATGGACGTCGGTTGTCGGTCGGTTGTCGGATCGTTTCTGATTGTGATACGTCGCCGTCGAAAAGTCTCTTCCTCCGATTTTGCTCTGCTGACGCTCTGTTTGGAAGCGTGAAAATTTAATTCACTCATGCGCGTTTCGAGCGCTCAAAATCTGTGGCGTTCTGTTCTTTTCGGTACGTCTAACGTCGAAGTCGCAGTCTCGGTCGCCGTCGCAGTCACCGCCGCAGTCGCAGTCGACGTCTCCGCTGACTGCGACGCCGCCAACCGTAGTTTTTGTGTTGATTTTTGAGATATTTTCTAATGTATCTGTAGATTGTGTTGGATGTGCTTTACTTTCTGACGGGCTATGGCTAAATGGCTGGCATAGTGCACGCCATTTGTTTGCGAGCGAGTGAAAGTGGGGAAGAGGAATTTTCAGTTAGTCTTTACCTAACTCAATTTAAATTTTATACTTTTATTTATTTTAAAATGCAATATCCAAGTGTCTTATTTAATAATTGTCCAACTAAACAGATCGAAAAAAAAAAAAACTGAAAAATAAATTAACTTGAAATGGATTTTTATTATTATGAAATAAGTAATAACCTTATCATTGTTTAAAAGCTTTTTTTGTAAAATAACTTGTAACATTTTTTAATTTAACATTTAACTAAAAATTAAATTTAACCTAACCTAACCTATTATATTTATAATAATCCCACCGTCGTCGCACACTTTTGCCACTCAGTGTTGTTACGGTTACCTACTCAGCCCGACATCACTCCTCTTGATTTCCGTTTCGGTGACATTGCTCTCCTATCCAAACCGCACCTCTGAACCTCCCCTCCGGCTCCTTAGCCCTCCTCCCCTCCATTGGCTCCTCCACCCGCACTCTGTTTTTTGGCCGCCGCGAATTGTTTACACGCGACAAACTTGTCATCTTTTTTTCGGGTACATCTCGGATGATAAAAAAAGGTTAGCGACTTTGTCTTTGGCTGGCTCTCCGCTTGTTGGGCTAGGCCACGAGCTCAGGTAACAACAAACAAAATTAAAAAAAAATAAAACAGAAACAATATCAACTGATGGTCAAAAAAGAGAGAAGAAACACACACAAATTGTGCCACTTTTGTACTAGTCACTCGGATATATTGTGTTCCACTGTCCAAGCGTCAGAGTTTGCATACACTCCACATTCATCTTCATCTCCATCTCAATCTCCATCTCGAGACACGTTCGCGTAATAACGCTTCGTCTTCGTATCTGGACGGCTAATCATTCTCAAATACCATAAAAACACATTTCACAGAGCTCAGCTGATGGGCCAGGGAGCAGCCAAGAAGCTGAAGAGCAGCTAAGACAGAAACGGGAGCAGCTACCAAAAGCTTAGTCAGTCAACAGTCAGCAGAAATCTTGGCTATATGGCGTGCTAATCTCGTGCTGCCGGTTAAAGATTTTTCTTACTCCAATATACTGCCATATTTTGTCTGTAAATATTTTTATAATATTTTCGATTACCACTTTTTTACGTTAATAAATGTAATATTGTATGAGAAAAACCAAAAAAACCTTGACATAGAAAAAAGTTCCCATTCAAAACACTGGAGCAAAGAGGCCTTGGTAAATAAATTTGGTTTTTTTTTCTCATAAAATCGATTGATAAAAAATGGTTAAATATAATAAAAACTACTTTCCATGTAGGCTTTTTAAGCCAGACCGCAAAAAAAAAAAAAAAAGTTTAATATAACTGTCAAGCATTTTATTAATTTCAGAAACTGACAGTATTTAATGAGTGCATATAAAAAAAAAGAGAACATAATTATATTAACAAATTATTGAGGGTAAATTACCTACTGTAATTTTATTCCATGACTTAAAGATACAGGTGTTTGATTGCAGAAATATACAATGGTATGCAACATGTTAGTTTTTGATTAATATTAAAAATATTTAAGTACACATTTCATTAAAAAAAAAAAATACACAATTCTTTTGTAAAATCTTTTTAATAATTGTTAAATTCGCTTTGTTTCTCTGAAACTGTTGGATCCACCCTCTCAATAAGTCGTCAACTTCCAGCTCGATGATCTCGATTTGGCCGGACAGCTCGATAGCTCTGTTCAAATATGGGCTAATCGCCGTTGGCCCCTCATGATGATGCTTCTGCTGCTAGGCGCTTTTCTGTTTGTTTATGCATCTCAAAGTTATTTTTCTTAGAGCATCCCAAAATTTCGGCAGTATTTTGTGATTAATCCTTAATTGTTGTGGTGATTTTGTGGTTTATGGTTTATGATACAACTTCGTTGTACATCTGGGCAGGGGGTGAGGAGAGTGGATTCAGTGGAGGCAGTGGCGGGTTGTCAGTCTAAAGTTCACAAGTTGTCAAAATGTTTGCGCTAAAGTCTCAGACCCGGAGCATTTAGTGGCCTGGACTTATCTGACTGTGTTAACACATTACCAACGCTGACGTGCAACTCGAGATCTGCTTTTTTCTCAGTTTGACGGGGCTGATTCAACAAATAAACAAAAGGTGAAAACCACACAGAGAAAAATAAGTAGCATCATTTAGTCAAGTTGGTTTGAGATCGCTGATTCCCATATTTATGTTAAGAAAGTTAATCGAAATTATTATTGTTGTGTTATTTTAAGTTAAGTGAATTTAAAAATGAGTTTAAAATAAATTAAAATTTTTAAGCAAATTAACTATTTTTAGAATGAATAAAAGCAAACCCTACAACATTTAAACTGAAGATTTGCAGTATTTGATACTAGAACCTTAAGAGGTATTTCAAGGATACCTTAAGAGTGAAGTAGTTTAATTAAATTTTGACAATTATTGCAATGTTTATTTTTCTGTGCAGTCGTGGGGCAAATATGTCTATTAATTGAAAATAGACACTGACGAAGCCGCTGAAAAGCTGCCTCTTTCTCTATCTCTCTCAATTGACTTGCTTAAAAAACAATAAAAAGCGGAACGAGAGGAAAAGTCAGACATACTTCCACCGCAATGATTAATGAACGCTAAACGGTTGTGAAATCCTATAAACAAAGTCCAACCAGAGACAAAGACTTTCAGAAAAAACTGCATTTGGCTTCGATCACCATTCAGAACCAACTGTCAAATCTGTGATGTTCACCTGATCTGCGTGGAAAATCAAAGAATGGTCGAATAGCCAGAAGCGCCATAGAATTCTCTCGCACTATCAATGGGGCATCATAAAAACTTTATGGCCCCCAGCGAAAAGAAGCTGCCTCAGCAGCAGCCACAAATCTTTAAGTGCCCTCCATCGTAATTACTCTCAAGCCCAAAGTCAGCTGAAAAATATGCCACTACAGATCTACAAACATCTATCTGTATATATGTATATAGTAGTTCTGCTTCTGCTCGATAACCAAACACTTTCATGGGGGAGGGCGCTACATGGATTGTTTGGTATTGTTCGGCCGAATGACCGATTCGGGGAAGCAGTCTCGATTTGTGCCACAAAAGCTCACTCAAACGGCTTTAAAGAGTCCGGAGCGAAGAACAACAAACAAAAACGTCGTGTTATGAGCTATTAACGTAATTGGAAAATGGCATTGGGGAATTAGAGCGCTCTTTGATGCACTACAATGAAATACTCGGGCTACTGTGGAAGAAGGAAAATAAACAGTAGTATAACCTAAAATGGAATTTAATGGGAAATTTTCAGATAAGGCTCAAAAAAGGAGAAATACCATTAATTAAAAATGAGAAACTAATAAATAGCTTTGAGTAGGTAAGTTGAAAAAGTGTTTGAAGGTGGAATAAACTTATTAACTTATTAAAAATAGTATTATAATATATATAAAATTTTCCTGTAAATGTAATTTTTTTTCTTGCGTTGTGTGGTAATACTTGTATAAGCTGAAATCCTTTAAAGAATTTCAAATTTTAATAAACATTTTATTTTCAAGTATCCTGTGATACTATTTGTTTGTTTGTCAATTTAAGATTTTGTGTTTTTTTTTATCTATATTTCAAATACCCACTTTAAATTTTAAAATCTTAATTTCAAAATAACAGATTACAGAAAACAAATACCATGATCCACTCTCGCTCCCTTTTTCTGTTGTTCTTATTTTTCTCTCTCGATCTGGCTCACTTTGAGGTATCTGTGTCTGAGTTTTTCGGCTTGTAATTAAAAACGCATAAAATCGAAACAACAAAGTAGTCCCACAACAACAGCAATAACGAGAGGCAAACAGAGAAAAATGTTAATACTCTGCCTCGAATTCATTTTTACGCAATGTTCTCTTCATAATTCAATTGTTTTTATTGTGTGCGCCGACACACGGCGGTCATAAAATTTTATTAATTTAATTGGATTTTTTTCTTGTTTTAGTTTTCTGTTTTAGTCGTAATTAACGTAGAAAGTGCTGAGCACGCGGGCACAGGAAATGATTCTTCCCCGTACCACAAATTAAAAAAACCGCAAGAAGTACAAAAGCAAAACAGATTTAGTTTATAAATTATTTCGAGCTTTTATTATTATTTATTTACCACTTTTACCACCCATTGTTGCTTAAACAATTAAAAAATACACACAAAAGCCCCGAAAAGAGCCACAAAAATAATATATTCCGAGTCAACTGGCTGGCATTTTACGAGCGATTCAGTTGATTTACTAGCCAGCCCCCGAAGAAGTATCTGAGTATCTGGGTATCCGAGTATCTCGGGATTTGAGTATCTGTGTGGGACAGGCGTGTTGAAACGGACAGTCAGCATCAGCAAAGGCCGAGTACTAAAAGAGATTTATGCCCATTTTGTCAGCTGCTCACTCACTGCGTATGCAGACATTCCTCGTTCCCAAGTTCAAACTCTATGAAAATGGATTTCAACATGATTTTTACTGGCCGACATAAATAAACCCACTATCGCCCCTCCAGTTCGTCCATTTCGGCCATGTCCATTTCCATTCCCGGTCACCTACCGAAAAATAAGTGCCAAAGCTTAATTAAGCCACATCCCAGGGCTCGGGCCCACCATAAATTGGCCTTAGTGTTGAGCTGATGCCGAGCGGTCCGATCAAAAACAAAGAGCAGCCTTGCCGAAGGACCACCAGGGATTTTGGATTGGCCTGCATAATGGTCCAAACAGGTTTTTTGGCCCGAACTGCTGACTCGGCTGCGGATTAAGCGATTAAACAAATTAAAACAAATTACGTTTTTGCACCCACCACAGCGACGATGAGCATAAAATTAATAAAAATTTACCTGTCACGGAAAGTGGCCAACTTAAAAATGTCCCAGTCGATGCCGAATATTCAAGGCGTTTTAAATGACTAAGTTACAGGGTGCCGCTTAATTGAAGCGTGTTTCTTTGGCTGCAATGTATAACTATTTTCCCTTTAATTTATAATTTAACTTTAGCTTACAACTAATTTACCCTGACAATAACAAATCTTTTACAATACCGATTAAGAAATTAAAGAAGATATTCATATAGAAATTATAACTTAGTAGAAAATGTTTTTTACTGTGTTTATGCATCTAATGAAACAAAAAATATTTTGTTATTTGAGCCCATGATTTTAAAAGTGGTCTAAGTCATATTTTTTTTTTTTTTTTTTTTCAGATTTTGTTATTTTATGAAGATTTGATAGGAATTAGCTGATAAAGTCGATTTTTTTTTTTTACTTAGAGCATTTTTAAAATTATGGGCTCATTTAATAATTGGCAAATTAAAAAAAACTGAACTTAAAATATAAATATATAATTCAAAAATTGTTTCACATAGAAAATATTAATGTTACAGCCAGATTAATAACATTCCAATTAGGTCTACCCAAAAATAATTTAGGTAAACCTTCTACAGGGTGTCCGATAAAGTCTATTTCCTGATTTTTCTATTCGGCGCCAATTGGTGTTTGTGTTTTGCCAGCCCATTAATTTTTTTTTTTTTTTTTTTTAAAAAAAAAAAAAAAAAAAATTTTTTTTTTTTTAATAAAATTTTTTAAAAAAAAATTTTTTTTTTATTTAAAAAAGGGGGGGGGTTTGGGGGGGGTTTTTTATTTTTTTTTTAAAAATTTTTTTTTTTTTTTTTTTTTTTTTTTTATTTTATTTTTTTTTTTTTTTTTAAAAAAAAAAAATTTTTTTTTACATTTCTTTGGTCTCGACCAGATATCCAGATATCCAGCTCTTCCTGTCCGACGAGCCCACAAATTATGATCGACAAAATGGGCAATTATAATTATTGTTAACGATTTGTTTAGGTAGCATTAGTTTGGCTGTTTAGTTAGTTTGGTTAGGCCAATGCCGAAATTTATTTTAATATTTATGCACCGAAGTTCATTAAAATGCAAATTTATTGGCCCTCGTGGTCTCAGCCTTGTTGCACGGCCAATTGGCCAATTGGATTTCAATTGAAAATTTCAGAAACAAGAAAACCGAGGGGAAAAACTTGTAGAAATTTATAGCAACTTGCCGCTTGGCAATTGTTAACAAATGTACTGTGTATATTCTATGTGCATTTGTATGTTTTCCCTAACATTGCGTATGCGCCATGTGAGTTTATGGCGGACGCGTGTTTAGCTATATTAGTAAAACACACACACCAAAAATATTGCTCATACGCCCCGTTAAACGAGTGTTGTGAGAACCCAGTGATTCAGCCGCACTAATTGAGAGTTTCCAAGAAACATGCTGATTCCAGGAGAAAGTCAGGGTTAACAGAAGGTTTACTTTTATGATTTAACGGAATTTATTGTTTTGGTAATTTTTTCGGTTTTTTTTTAATAAACTTCAACTGTGGATTCTTTTCTTTTCATTAATTCTCACTAACTTAACTTGTGAAATATTTGTTCTCCGTTATTCTTACTAATTCAGTTCTTTTTATCGATTCCTATTAATAACAAATGTTATTTGTTTATTCATGTGTTAATTTGTTAACTTGTACAGAGACTTCTTTTATAAAAATTTTATTTTTACAAACTAACCCTATTGATTCAAAGCTTCTTCTTGAGGTATTTCTGTAAACCCTAAACGCAGCTTACTCTCCTATTAAAAAATGTGTCCAAGGATCGCGTTTCACATGTCAACCCTTCGTTTACTATGTTTTAGAGATTCGGTTACATCGGTAATTAATCAACAATTTTTAACCTGATTAAGCAGAAGCAGCAGAAAATGCTTCACCTGGACAAAAACCGCTGCCTTGGGGCAGCGACATCAACTTGTCGTCGTTGTTTTTATTTTATTTTATTTTTTTATTTTGTTTTGTTTTTGTTTTTGTTGGCTGTCAATGGCACTCAGTGCTGAATGCAGGGCATGTGCTGCATGCATTTAACTTTAACATGACAAACCGCAAACTCATAATACACAACATCGGCGACAACAGGTTTCCACAACCACAAGATAAAAGGGGGTTCAAGTACCTCCGACTCCAACCATATCTCCGACTCCGACTCCTCCACTCAACTGGACTGCATCTAGATGGGGAAAAGGAGAAAAAAAAACTGTCCCAACTGTCTGAGCGGGCGATTCATAATATCATATTTCACTTCCTTCAGGATATCATAAAACTTGGCGCATTGCGTTGTGGCTCGCTGTGTTGTCAACATTTATTGAAAAGTCGTGCCGATTTTATAGCCATTTTCACTGTAGGTACACTGGACACACTGGAATATCCCAATCTCCCGAGCTCAATCCCAATCCCAATCCCGATCCCAGACCCAACCCGAAACCCATCCCAGAGCTGCGGAATGGCGCTCCATCGCACTGACTTAGTTTATTTTGCAGCTATTTATCTCGCTTAGTTGGTACTTTTGGCGTAGATTAAGTGCACTAAATACCAAAAGCCCGGCTAGAAGAGCCAGAAACGATTTGACTCCCGCCGATCGCCAGACGCGAGGACGGAAAAACAGAAACCCAGACAGAGTTGCAGACAAACGGCTGGACGGCGGACAAGGAGTCTCCGTTCGGGGTGAACTGTAGCATAAAGTTGCATTCGCTTATTTATGAGTTAATATACATGAATTATGACATCAAAGGCCCCACAGCCAGGCCAAGTTGCTCTCTAGCCCGACTGAAATCGAAAACGGAATGGAAATGAAAATGGACGCCGCCTCATAGGCAAAGATCACACACCCAGAAAAATGTACTGTTTATTTAAAATACCTACATTTTTATAATAACATAAAATATAACTTTAAAATAATTTCAATTTTTCATAAAAGATAACACACCCAAAAAATGTACTGTTTATTTAGAAATACCTACATTTTTATAATAACATAAAATATAACTTTAAAATAACTTCAATTTTTTTGATATTCTTCATTTTAAAAATAAATACAACTTTTACCACTTAAAATAAATTTACCACAAATCCAAAACAAAATGTTGATATCAAAATAAACTATATTTTGTTTGGTTTATATTGTTTAAGACTTAAAGATCCGATAATAGTCTCGCAGTAAATTAATTTTACTATTTTGTATATTATTTTAACATTTTTTTTTAATTCATAATTTTTAAGTACAATTAAGCTTTGAACAGATTTAAAAATAAATTTTAGTTGTGATATTCTTTTTTCTTTTGTAGTTGGTTAAATGTGAAACAATATTTGTCATTGTAATTTGACAATTAAAATGTTTTGATCAAATTATATTTATTTATAAAAAGTAACCCAACTTATTTTCTTGGTGCAGTGATCTTCTCCGGTCTCTCAGGCAAAAGGTTTTCGCTGAGAAAAAACGATTGTTTTGACACGCGGCGTTTTGTCTAACGGAGGCGGCTTAATTGAGTTTCATTTGATTCACCGATTCGGTTTTCGGGATTCAATCGCTGGGGCATCGGGGCAAATTAAGAGACCACACGCAAGGTGTGCTCCGGAAACAAAATATCCATGCTCGAGCGCCCGGCAAATTGAAGGTTGTGTGAAAAATTGGTTCGCATACAACGGGCCAGAAAAAGACACAAGATACGAAATAATATGGAATATTTTATGACTAAACGTCAGCTAACCGAGAGCCCCGGCAACAATAGCAGAAACCCAGTCAATACCAACAACAAACTATTACCAAAAAAGATAAATAAAAAAGAATATATATATTTGTTCGAGCTTCTGTTGCGGCTTTGCGGTCTGAGTTCGGTTCATCGTTTGTCGGTCTTTTGCCTTTTTTGGCAACGCTCCTCCGCAGATCACCCCAGGTCCCCAATCCCCAATCCTCACTCCTCACTCCAAGTCCAACTTCATCGCCCGGTGCGTGTGGCATGTTGCCATTTGAGTTTTACATGTGTTTGCGGCCTTTTTGAATGCCGCTTTGGAAGCGTGTGCTACCAGCTCTATATTACCTGAAATAAGTATCCCCAATCTGGGTGATCCCCCGCCGCCGGATCACCAATTAGTTACAGCTGTGAGTTGTGGAGCCATGGAGTTTTTGGAGTTCTCCCAACGGAAGGAAGTGTTAGTCAGACTCTGAGAAATTCAAGGGCACGTATGTATACCGAATTTCATGAATTCCTGAAACTAAAACGCGATGAGTCAGCCCTTGATAGTGTGACGCATCAGATGGAAAATCAATGAACGACTGGATGAATTGATGGGAGAACATCAGTATTGATAAGATCAGAAGTTCCGTGACAAATTTAGACCAAATGAGTGAAGACAAGATAAATATCTCGTACAGGTTGTGTTCCTTTTTCGTTATGTTATACAATTTTAGACGCGTTTATCATTGAACTTAATGTTGTACATTATATTTTTTCATAATTAACCTGACGTTACTTTATGTTTATTTTAACTCCTTATGTTGTTCATTAATTGCTTTACAATATGAATTTGTAACTTCAAAAACGTTTATAATAAATTTTTTTAAAAATACCTGCTAATTACTCAAAGCTGATTTCACTTAAAAACATTGAAAATAAAAAACTTTTTAACAGGAGCTGTTTGTGAAAAATGTTTTTCGACTGGCCTTTGGTTCACTTTACACTTTTTGACTCAAAAAATTCGACAACTTTGCAATTTATCGCCTTATTTATTTACAGAAGAATGTTGGGAATTTAAAAAAAAACTTTTTATGGGCCGGGTTCAATAAATGGAACGTCCCAAAGTTATTAAAATTAAACAAAATATATGTTAATTGTTTTATTGGCTTAAAGTTCTTTGTGGACATTTAATTTAATGATAATTTACCCTGTTGGAGTCACCAATATTTCAAAAGCTCCCTGAGAAGATCTCCTGTCGCAATACCTACCTCTTCAATCCCCCAATGCCCAATGCATTTGTCAGTGCGAATTTGGAGTGATGGAAAGCGATATTGAGAGCAGTGCTGACCGCAAGATGTCAACGTTAGGACAAAATGCAATGCGAGGTTTCTGTGGTGCGCCCAGGCCAGATTGGGTTACAATAATTTCCCCATAAAAATGTCGAAAAATGCGCGCGCCGGAACCCTTTTTTTTTGTTTTAGTATTTTTCGGACAAAGATTAGATCTGCCATGCGCAAAAATATTATGATGCGGCCAAACCGCAAACAAAACAAAAATAAAAGTAAAGGCGCAGACAAAAAGCTGAAATCAGAAATCAAAGCGATGTGAGGGGCAGGCCGAATGGAAAGTAAAGCACCACTGAATGCTCGAATGGATGCCTGGGTGGATGGATGGCTACCAATCTGGCTGCTGAATCATAGAAACATAAGCGCGATCATAAGCGATCGCCAAAGAGATAGCCCATCAACGTTTCCAAAAATAAAAACGGGGGAAAAAAACAGGACAGGAAATTTGGCTTAGGAGATCGAATTTAAATGTACCCTTTCAGTCGCGTTTTTTAAAAGTGCATTTTAGAATGTGTAGCCCTTTATTAAAAAATAATTTTTTCTAAGCTAAAAAAACTTATATATATGGTTTAAATTTATTAGGTGTTCTGTTTAAGGTTTCAAGAGATTTTCCAAGCTGCGAAACTACTTCCTAAAAAATGTTTGGACTTTTTTACTCAAGTTTAGCTTTATTAATTAATTAGGAAAAATTTGCACCATTAATTAAATAAATTTAAAGGTATATAAAAAAATTTCAGAATATATGAAGGGTTTCAAGAGGTACTCAACAAAATGACACAAATTTAAATACTCTCTTTCGAGGGTATGAATCAAAGTTCAGGCCAAACCGGCTTGTTCGACATTTTTGCTAATTTGTGCAGGGCGACTGCCAGGAGGCATTAATGTCGCTCAGCTGTCCGCGGCGATGTGAGCGACGGGAAATGAAGGGCCTGGACTGTGAAGTTGAACCCAAACCCGAACCCAAACCCAGATCGGGATCGAAGAACCTTAAACTGGGTCTGCCGCTAGGGCGATCCACTGTCAGCTTATGCCGCGAACTACACGCAAAATCGGTTGACAAAGCGACTTTGGCGAGATGACTTCATTCGCGTTTTGTGTGCGTTTTGTCTGGACTCGCGGATCCCAGCGAATCCAGATCGAAGCGATCCCCGATCTGTGCCAATTTATCGATCAACACGCTTAAGCGCATTTCGCATTTCGCATTCGCGACGACAACGTCGCCGACGTCCTGAGATTTGAGGGCATTTAATTTGCCTTCTGGTGAGCTTGATAAGCTTTATTGATGCGATTAGCGAAATGAGCTTGGGCCTGACAGGCATCAGCTTCAGCAGCAGGAGAAAAGCCAACCAAAACCGACAGCCGACATTTCTCATTAACAGAATCTTAATTTTTTTGGCTATCGACTCTCGCCCTCGTTGCATTTTGTCAATCGATGGTTCTGGATGAAGTCATTCTGCCCCCGACCTTGACATGAAAATCTGGCTGGGATACGGCTTTGGTAACAGGAAGTTGTTGACGGGCCGATAATGTGTTCGTGTTGGCTTAAAGTGATTTGTCTTGTTAATTATAATAACGATTAATGGCTGTATCTATTCAAAAGTATCAATTTCAACTTCATTGATTTACAAAATTTGTTTTAAACAATTTAACCTAATATTCTAATAGTCTTAAGTAAATATAAGAGTTTTGAGTAAATAGTAATTTATCAGATACATATTATATATATAGAAACATTTTAATTAGTGTACCTACCTATGTAAAAAAAATTTCTCTATCATGTATGAGAAATCTCAAATTCTTTTGTTTTGAAAACTACACATGTATTTAAAATTAAACGTTTAATATTTTCAGTTTTTCCAGAGACAGTACGCAAACCTTAATATCTACATATGTTAGCAAATTTAAATTAAAATGAAAGCCGCTATCAATAATCCCTCAATAATTAAATAAACAACAGCATTCGGCAATATATAGCCGCAATCGGTAAAGTGTCACTAATAAACTTTGGGCCAGCTCACCACGCAACTCCAACTGATGGCCAAGTCGGAGGGCCTGAACTCAGACAATCCAAAGCCAAAGCCAGATTACTTAATTCCCAAATTGGCCCTAATTCACGCGCCAAAGTGTGTTAAATTGCCATGGCGAGGGAGCCAAGATCGGAGGATCTGAAAATCTGAGGCGCTGGGCTTTTGCATATGCGCCCACCCGTGACTGGCCGTGACTACCTGGGAGTTAAATCCGTCCAGTCCAGTTCAGTCCCAGTCCATTCCGAGGATCGGATTCAGAGCCATCCCTTTGGCCCCGGGGCACTTTGGATATCTGCTGCTTCGACTGTCTGTCTGTGTATTTTGATGACTACTATCGGGTGCAGTCGCTTAGGCTATAAGAAAAGTGCCAGGCGCATCCGGAGGTCTCCTCCTGCTGTTACACTGTTCAAAAAAATCAGGGACCCAAAAAACCCAAATGTTTTAAGATTGTAAAAAATTGCAATATTTTTAAAAATCAAATAAAGTTTTAAAATATTTACGGGTCTTAGAATAACTAATTTATCTTAGAATATTAAATAATAATAATAACTAAATAAAGTTTATTTTGTGCTTCTATCGAGTCAAACTATTTTAGCTTAAATAAAAAACACTTCTTATTAAAATTTTTATATTATCTACTTTTAAAATATATTAGCTCCTTAAGTACGGTTTTATTTGTGGGTCCACACTCAACTTGGGAATTAAAAGGATGTCCTGTCGAAAATGTCACAGAAGAGCAAAAAAAAGGGGCTTATTAGAAAAGAGTTCATCAAATAAACATTTTTAATAAAATATTTTTTATTTAAAAGGGATGTTTTTCCCTCAGTGCCCTTCTGGCAATCCCTTTCCCTTGACCAAGGCGAATGAAGACGTTTCGTGACGATGACTGAGGTCCAGTCTTGTATCTGGCTTCATGCTTATTATTGAACTCAATTTGGCCGGCGCGTGTAATTTGACTTTGCCTTGAATTTGGCATACGGATTCGCTGCGCCTCCAATGTTTGCAGAGGCTCCTCCGAGCCCCAGGATCGGGCCTCCATCCCCCTAGACAACATAAAACCAGATCTGAGCACAGCCACTAACATAGTTGCATGTCCACATGGCCACTTCCTTCCTCCCATCGATCGTCATGTGAGATCGAATAACCGAGTCGGGGCAGCAAACACACAGGCCCACAACATAATTAATAAATACCATCAACATTGATTAACTCAACTAAGCTAATAAAATCATTTGTCATCTGACTGGAGCTCGACTAGTTAGCCTGCCTCTGCTCCACTGCAGTCTGTCCTCCTGCTCCTCCTCCTCCTGCTCCAATATCTCTGCTCCTCCCGTTTGGCGAGTACATAAAAATCGCGTGACTAATTTTGCAAAATTAAAGCTGCAGCTAAAAAGCAACTGCTGCACTCGAGCACAACGGGCCAACGAGCGTGTAAATAGCGCAAAAATTAATCAGCGTTGTGGGTTACTAAAAGAGTGGTGGAGAGGTGGATGGCTGGAGCAGGTTCTACCCACTGCCACAGAGGAAAACGTGACACGAAAATAGGAAAAAGTTATTTGAAGAATATTACGATTTTTCATAAGTTTAAAGTATCCAAATTTCGTAACATCCAGAGTAGTTGGTAACCTGTTGAATTTAAATATTTTATATGGATCACTTTGTAGTTAAAGTAGATTAAAAGTGATATTTATCACGGTTTCAAAATAATTTGTTATGTTTGACTGATACATTTTTTTTAGTTTTTAATATTTAAAAATATTTCCAACTAAGACAACGTTCTTTAAAGTAAGGCAGACAAACTCTGCGTCAAACTTTTTGTTTAATTTTAGTTACCCAAGTTTTAGAACGCAAAACTCCAATCACGGTATCATCTTTATCCCACAATCGACGACAAAGAGAACACAGAGATGAAAAATCTGGGAACACGCACTAACAAAGCAACAAATTGAAACTAAATACTTTCAGTGCGAGGAGATCGAGCCGCGCAGGATGAGATCCAGATTCGGTTCCAGGTTCAGGCCAGAGTTTCAGGTCCAGGAGCTCTAGCTTAGAGATATGGCTCCGGTTGTCGAGCGATGTTCGTTCCATTTATTTAACCAGAAATTGTTGCAATCAGTGCGGAGCAGCTTTTAATTGCCTCCCAGGAGAAAGGGAGAGGTGTGTACGGCGGGAAAGAGAGAGAAGTTCGAGGATAGCGATAAAGCGATGTCCAAATGCCAAAGATTCCATCCGAAGACGTTCCATCGGAGACAAGGAGACGACTCTGGTCTCATGCGGAAATCGCCGGCTTGCAGGCAACTGGTGGATGTATCTCCTCCATCCGTCCGCACTCCTCCTCTTTTTCCATGGAGACAAAGAGGAAATGCCTTAAATCAATTAGTTGAGCACTAATTGCCCCAATACCTTGTGGCATAGTTTGCCATTTGCTCAGCACCTGTTCGAGTCCTCCCCTCACACTTTCCTCCCTTCCTTAATCTCTGCAGAGGAATTCCTGCGGCCTTCTCATTGTTTGCCTTCTACACCGGGAAATATATCACATTTATTGTGAATTTTAAAGTCACAGGTTTCAATTACATTTTCAAAATATCACATTAAAGTTCCTAGCGTCAGGGTTACTAAAATTTAAGTTGTTGAGCTTAGCCCCTATAAAAATGAGTGTTCTTTAACATGACAAATGTCACGGTATCACATTCAAAATATTAATTTAATGTTGGACACATTATTAATAAAAATAACCTTATTACAAATTTTTATACACTTCTGTTTATTAAAACACTCCTCGACAACTGACTAAGGTCAGTATTATATCAAAAAGTAAAATGGCTATGAATATCTTTTAGGCTATAGAACATATCAGGTGATACAAGCTACTCATAAATTTATGATCACAGATTGAAATCGATGGTTTTAAACACTGTTGTTCATTACATGTTGATGTGAAATTAAAATAAATTAAAGTCTAAAATAAATATCCTTTTATCAATGTCTAGTAACATATATTTTTCTCTGTGTAGAGTTGTTTTCTCTTGTTGTTGCTATCTTTGTCACAATCAAGGTGCACTGAGAAGATGCCGGCAAGTTTAGTCGTCTTCGCGAACACAACAAGTGCAACAAAAAAGTGTCTCAAGTGCTGCGGCCAAAAGGAAGTCGCGAGATGGATCGTATTTATATATATAGTACTGCACACATTTCGATATGCTTTGGTTTTGGTCAAGCCAAGATCTTTTGTTGCTGCAGATATGTGAAACTTCCTGTAGTCAAGTTGCTGTGAGATCAGTCGAGATGAGTTGAGTTGAGAGGGTGTGTCTCCGGCGTAAGAGTTCCTTTCATCTTGGGATAATTGGTGGTAAGGATGTCCAGCCTTGCGCTTTATAAGTATTATCAAATCGCACCCACCGAAGTGTGCTTCAGTTTGGCTTAAGCTTTTTCTGGGTACCCTTTTTAAAGTTTTTTCCAAATCAGCAATTCAGCCCAACATAAAAAAGTGAAAGATTAATTTAAATATGCGCATGCATCAATACGGTTCCTACTGACCACTTTATTTTCGAAGTGATATAACCGATATTTAATAAGGTGATGAATACTATACTATTCGATGAATACTATTCATCGACCACTAAATCAATAATATATACCTACACTTAACATAGCTAAATATTATTTTAGAACAATTTTAAAGTTAAATTAAGTAAATCATTCTAGTTTTACTGTTACATTAAAATAAAGATAAAATAAGTCAACAAATCCAAGTATCCCCAGCCTTCCATACGTACAATATCTTACCATCAATTACCTCCGATTCAGGGGTCACCAAAGCAACAACTAAATCGAAATGCCCGAGGGTTTCCCCTTTTATTTTCGGCAAAACCAACAACAGGAACCGGGCAGCCAACAAAAACAACGAGGGCAGGCAATGAGGAAAAAGAACAACAAACAATAAGCCAAGGCAAAGTTAAACAAAGTTGGCGCACCGACTCACTCTCTTTTTCGGATCTCGGATCGGATCGGCTTGGATTGGATGGGATCGGGTGGAATCGGATGGGATCGGATGGGATCGGGCCCAAGGGTCAGGCTAAAGGGCCGGGTAAACAAAGGAGTGCGTTGATGTCGATGAAGACGGCCACAAAAGCGCCCCGATGCGATGATCGCTCCAGTCGGTGGTTCTCCTCCTCAGACTTCCTCGCTTCGATCCTCAGCTAGACTTTACACTGGAAAAAAAGCTTATAGTTCGGGGATAGAAATAATCTATTTCAAAATAATTTTAAATCCAAATAGTTGTCACATCAATAATTCCTCTTTCGCAGCCACGTTTCCTTCCTTTTCGAACCAACTAAGTTAACCACTACATTTTGGATTGTTAAAAAAGTCAAGAGAGCCAGTTTCAATTGGTATAAAAACAATAATTTCCTACACATAAATACAATTTTGTTAACATAGGTATTTGCCGAAAAAAATGATTTTTTGGGGTTAATCTAATTTTAACTTCGGATGTTGGAGGTTAACAATTTAAAGCATAGAACATTGCTAATAAAACCTTATTTATTGACTAAAAATGATACTAAATCTAGTACCCTAAAATATATTGTAAATGTTTGGGGAAACTTTGGCAATTTATTAAAAACCAATATTTGCAAATACATGGGAAAGTTACTATGTCATTGAAACTTATAATATGTTTTTATAGTTTATATGAACACTTAAGGAAAAAAAAACTTTTTTTCTTAAGACGTTATGTATTTTTGTATGGTTTTCGACATGCTTAAAAAACTTTAAGTATTTATTTAAGGCTTTACATAAATTTTGTTAAAATTATTAATCAAAATAAGAAAAATTTTTATTTTTTGTTTCATGTAAATTTATTTTATTTTTTTCTGAGTGCAGTGTCTCAACCTGAATGAGCAGCGATACGAGCGGAGGCCTGTGGAAAGCTCGCATCCGTTGACTGGGAGTCGTAGTCCTCAGCTCAGCTCACCTCAGCTCACCCCACTTCACCTGGCCACCCTCCTTTGTTCGGGCTTTATTTTCTCATATGTACACATGTGTGTTTGTGCAAACCTGACGCCCATTCGCGCGCACCTTTGGAATTCGGTGGCCGCGAACGCTGCATAATGGAAGCCAAATGATGGGAAACTTTTTTGTGGCCCCGATCCGACAGACAGGCAATATCATCGAAGGGAGAGGTGGAGTATGGCATGGTGAGGGGAGGGGAGAATGGGGATGTGAAAGGGGAAGACGCAGAAAAACAAAACTAATTAGGCATAAAGTGCGTGTAATTATAAAATAAATTAAAGTCGAGCACTGACACTCCACATCGCCCAGTGGATCGATTGACCTTTTTGTAACTCAATTACGATCGTCAGATCGTCTTTGCCAACTTGGCCACCCAGATGGGAATGGAGCAAAGTGCACGGAGAAAAAAATATATAACTTACAATTTGATATTAAAGGAAGCGTGTGAATATTGAAATATTACTTTAAAGGTATCTTTTTTACAAAATGTAAACGATTGGAAATGTATATGTATAATTTGGAAACTAACCAAAGCCCCAAAACAGAAAAACAAATCTGTAATTGAATTATTTAGACAGTTTAATCTTTGATTAGGTAACTGAAAATTTCTTAAAGGGTCTGCGAACAATAGAGAGATTTATGTTAACACCACCAAAATATGTTTTATTTTATTTAAATGTTTGTACTTACTCTTTAAAGTAGTTTAACGACTTATAAGCTTACCAAAAATCCCTTAATTGTTAAATAAAACATTTAATAAAAAATTTAATTTTTTTAAAGAAGCCAAAGATATTTTAAGTTGAATACAATTTATTTCTGTGTAAAATGAAGCGGGAAGGACGCAGTGCGGTCCAGTCCCGATGTCCAGAGCAGCTGTCGCGTCTTTAGCCAAAAATGGCAATGTTTACATGCGTGTCGCCTTCGGCCAATGGGACACCCATATCCAATAGCATCCCAACCCCATCCCATCCAATCCCATTCCATAAACGCTTCGCAAACACTTTTTGCGTGCTGTTAATTACATGGTCGGGAGTCTGGTCTAGTCGGTCTCTGAGGGCATTACCAGTTGCCAGTTGCGCCTCTGGTGGTCTCATCTTGGAGCTCGGTGCTCGGTGCTTAGTGCTTGGTCATTGTTTCCTGGTAGCCACAATCGCAGAACTTGTCGCCCATGTTAACAGGCCGCGGCCCGATGATTGATAGCCATAGGCACTAGGCCAACGATTCCGTCCTGGTGAGGGCATACTAATCAATACCTAACTGATCAGGTGTGGGCTGTTGATTACCAAAAATGTAATATTAGCCTGAGGTTCTTAAAATTATTATTATTTATCAAAATTTTACATTTTAAAAGTTTTTGTTTGACATTATAAATAAAACGTCTAAAAACTTAACACAGAGTACAAAAATATACAAATAAAGAATGTTTTATAATAATAAACAAGAATGGATTTAGGATACTTTTAAATTTATTAATATTAAATTTCTTAGTATTTCTTACAACCCTTTCATTCCCCTTTCCTTTTTAATTATTTATATGAATTGGGACTGTCTCAAGTATGACCAAAAAGTTAAATTGGTTATATTTAAACAAACATTACTGAAATCAATATTAGAAAAAATAATATTTTAAAAATTATTTAAATTTATACTATTTAAATTTATATATTTGTTATTTACTTATTAAAAATAACCTTTCATTTTTCAATATATAAACTTTAGGATTTAAATAAAACAATTGACTTCTTTAAAGAAATATTAAGCTTAATCTTAAAGGAAGTTAAGTAAATTGTTTTAAATACAGAAGTGTAAAATGCAATTTTACAGTTTAATTGAGCTTATTAAGCTTGGCTTTACAAAGTCCCCCAAATCCGTAAACACCAAAACCACCTTCCTGCTTTAGAGTAAAGATCTCCCAAGTGGCGATTCCATATAAGGAGACCTTTGCCCAAAATGGGGAAACACCTTAAACTCAATCCAAAGCCAACTGGAAGTATTTGCCCTAGGTCACTTACATTTCTTTGCCTAATCCGCCAAATTCTCACGCCTCGCAACAATTGCCACTTAATTAACGCTCGAGTCGAAAATTTATAATGTGGCTAAAGGGCCAAAAGAGTGGAAATGGCTGGGAGAGGGGGTTTGGGGGGAAGCTTGAAAGTCTTGTCATGCCAAGAAGTGCGCGTGCCGGGAATGCCAAGTCAATGAGATGCCCATGCAACCCATCGCAATATATTGCCCATTCCGAGCCGATCTGTTGCAATTTCCAAATCAAACAGCGCGCGAAACGTGTGGCGTCTGCAATTACAACACAAAAGAGGAGCATGTCAGGATGGCGAGGGAATCGGCCAGGGGAGGAGCAGGAGATGGGGGGCACAACATGCTCCAAACATGACGAACAACAACTGTCATTGTCACATCCACATCAGCGGCCAAACCGAACGAACGCTCATGCGCAACTGCAAACCATCGATCCGCTGATCGAACCAAACCATCACCATCGACCGATTGACGACCGAGCGGAGGAAGATGACCAGACCAACATGGGGATCCCGATCCGCTTTTTGTGGCCCGTCTTTCTTCCCTTCATTTCTTTAACTCTCTGCTTTTTCGTGGGGTATGACATTTTGGTCAGCAAGTTGGCAACAACCTAAAGAATTAGGAAAAATAAGTAATAACTGTAAAACCCCTTTAGATTCTCAATCTAAATATTTCGATATAAAATGTTATTTATCAATAATTTGTTTTCTTTACTCATTTTCTTTTCTATTACTTGAAGATCTTTTTAATAATATACAAATTCTTTAGAACAATTCAAAAAAAAGTAACTCAATATAAATATTTTGGTATTTTATTAAAATTGATTTATTTATAAACTTATAATAAACTAAAAAAATTAGTTTAATCATTAGGGTTATAAATGTTGTAACAACACGATACTTAAAAAAGGATTGACAAAATGTATCTTTTCCGACTTTTACATTTGGTCAACAACCTTTCCTCGTATCCTCATAAAATCCTTACTGTTCTAGGTAATTCAAACTTCGTCACCCTAGGCTCTACTTTCTTCCCCCTTTTTTTTGATTTTGTATGCTGGACAAGCTGTTTATAGTGGACGACGCTGGCGACTTGCAATTCATTAGGCAGCCTGACCATTTTTGGGATGAGCGTGCGCCGCTTTTGGTCTCTCGCCTCGGAGGACGCAACTGCATGGCCACAATAACTGCAACTGCCAGAGCAACTACCATGCCAACATAATCTTAATCCGCTCGTTAGTTTTATTGATTAGGAGCAGTGTCTCCTCGGACCAGACAGCGACAACAGACCAAGACTACGACTCATTGGAGACAACAATTGTCGCCTCGCGGTGCCAACTAAATAACAACAATGGCACGTCACTCTCTAACTAGGCATACTATGTGCCCCGTGGGGTTATGAGATGCGATGCCCAATAATGCCAATAAACCCAATAGGTTGCCACAGCTCCAGTGTCTCTCAGCAGCACTGAGAGAAAGTTCCCAAAAGGGGTAATCAGTCAAGTATTTGATTTTAAAACCCTCCCAGTCCATCTGCGAAATTTATTCATTGCACAAAATTGTTATCTTTCAAAAAAGTTTTATCCAAAATGGTACTTAATATTTTAGTTATTTTTATTTAATGCATAAGAGTCATATATCTATTTCAAAAAAGAAAAGCACATTTTAATTAAAGTTGTATTTAGTTCCTTATAACGTCATATAATGTTAAAATAAATGCAGTTTAATAAAGCGAGTTTAACATATGCTTGCTTTAAAAGTTTAATAATGCAGTTATAAACGAAAAATGAAATTCTGCCTTAAAAAAACTGAAGTTAAATGAAATACAAAATAACTTTTCCCAGTGCATTGACGTTTGCGGCTTTGATATGAGTCTGCGATGAGGCGTTGAGGCCAACAGATTGTGAATCATTTGCCGGTCATTTGGAAGCTGTTCTCTAATTACAAGTGACATAATGGGGGAACCAGGTTGAGTACCTATGTACATGTACCTACATGTAACCCAAATGATGTCAGATAAAAAGTCATAGGAAGAAGGTGGAGTGATTTGATTTTGAGAATAAATGGATCTTCAATGTTTCATTTTTATTAAACACAAGCCATTTAATTCATTGCTGTTTAAACTAAAATATTTTTACTTGTTATTTTATTTATTTTTGTTTACATTCATTATTATTTATTAATTTAAAGATTTTTAGCTTAATTATTTGGTTAATAAATACTAACAAAATTTGATTGTTGCATAGAAAAAATAGACTTTGATTAAAAAAGTGAAAACAACATAAAAGTTTATATTATAAAAAAACATAAAAATAACTAAAAATTCTTCACTTCATGGTTTTAATAAATGTTTGAGTTGGTTTAATAGATGGGAACACTTATACTTATCCAACCCTTGCAATTACTTAAAGGTGCAAGAAAAATCAGCAGCTAATCATCAACATCTCTGTGGAATCCCGTTTTCTGGACGAAAAATTGTTTTCCCACCCGTATCAAAAACAAAAAAAAGGCGAAACAAAACTGTCAAGCACAGTGGACACATGTAGCACGATCACTTTTTCATTTTGTTCTGGCGAGAGTGTGTTTAGTTAGCCCGGGTCTCCAGCTCCAGTCTTCATCTGCAGATCAGTAGCTGAAATCAGGATCAATGTAAGCCTCATCCAGGTTTAGGTTTATCTTTCCCGCCTGCTCTCGTCTAGATCTGTCGGATGTCAGGTTGCATAGTTGGTCCAGCAATTGCATGTCGCGATCGTCCAGCGCCGAAGATCTACCTCAACCTCATCCGCATCCAACATCCACATCCACATCCTCAATCCTGAGTCGCTAAAACTTGAAAGCCACATTCGATGGCTCGCCGCTGACAGCGCGGAATTGTCGTTCGCATTGTCAGCTGGAATGGGCGGAGGGGGCTTGGGGTTTGGGTTTATCCACCGATCCACCGATCTACCGATCCACCGACTTTTGCCGACGATATACAAAAGATGCAACTGTCGCTGCTTGTTCCAGCAGTTGTTTCTGCTTTCTGTAGCTGCCCAGGTTGACAGTTGCTGTAAGAGCAAAAAATGCGCTTGGGAAACTGAAACTGAGACTGAAACGGCAACTGCAACTGCCTTAAATCAAATATTGAAATGCCTCAGAGCAGATCGGCCAAGCGACCCTGACCTGTACCCCTCACCAGCTTTAGACCCGGCTAATTGCCCCACACATGAGCCAAATAATTGCCCCAGCTACCCAGCTACCCAGTTTGCCAGGCCACACAAATAAATTCCACGCTGCTTATATTTTTTGTAATTTTTTACTCATTGTCGTTTTCTGTTTTTTATTGATTTGTTTTCGATTGCATTCGCATTTTTCTGCTCGCTTTTTTGTTTCTTGTTTTCCTTCGCATTAATACTTTACAAAATTGAATGTCTATGAGCTAGTATAAATTAATTAAATATTATATTCATATCAAGCTATTTATATACTTAGTTTAACTAGCCAGCTAAGTGCATTTAATTAATTAGTAATACCTAAATGGGGGGGACGCTAAACCGAAAGGACGGGGGATAAATTAAATGCGTTTGCAAAAAAAAATATTTCGTGTGCAAAATTTCATAAATTCCAAGCAACTAAAATCTTTCTCTGTATTTTGTGGGGGTTTGTATGAGTGTAACCTAAAAGTAAATGTAAATTTAAACTTATTTATGTACACAAAAGTAAATTGTTTGTTTTGTATAACCAGGCTAAGAATGGAAAACTTTGAGAGGAATTTTTAGTATTACATTCCAATTGTTTCCAGCCCGGGCTTTCGTTTTTTTTTTACTTAAAGGATTTTTCTGCCCACTTCACATATGTTTTGGTCCTGGCCAAAGCAGTATGCAAGCAGTTCAAGCAGTGTTTGCTAAGAAGAAGGAAGGAGCTGCGCGCTATTTGAATTTTCAGTCTTGTTTTCAATGATTAAAAAGGATTTAAAACGACAGAGTGGGGCAGGAGTTAGCAGAAAAGGGGTACGCGCTTCGAAAACTTTAAGCTAAACTAGATTAGTTTACACCTATAACTATCATCTAAGTATACAAAAATCAGGGCTTTGTAATTTACAAAATATTATGCGTCGATTGGGAGCTGGCTTACATGACTAAAAACTGGGCAAACATATGTTGAATTTTTCACTTTTTCTTGAAATCTGTCATCGTTATCCTCGTGTAATACTGCTAAAAAAAAGTGAGTGTTAAAGTGGGCTTTAGATGGGACTTTCTCAGGGCTGTTAGTTGTATCTTTAACTAGGCTACAGTCTAGGCTCTTAAGGTGCTAATAACAAAGGCTAAGCGTAGACAAAATACATAACACATACAAAGAGTGGGGGAAAAGAGAGAGAGGGTGGTGATGGTGGTGGATCTTGGTCCTTACAGACACGTGTAGATGACCTTCTTGGTCCGACACAGCTTGCACTTGACCTCGCAGCACCAGTGGAAGGTGCAGGCGCATCGCTCCACCACCACGACCTCGTCCCTCCGGTAGCCACGCCCACAGCACATCAGCCCACATCCGTCGACGCCCAGCGAGGTCTCGTTGCACTGCCGCCCATGGGTGCCCAGGATGCCGTGTCTCAGGTTCTTCTCGCAGAAGCTGGGCGAGGGCTCCAGGTAGACGAGATCCTTGGAGCCTGGCGGCTTGTGCTCTGGATTGTGGGGGTTCAGTTGAAAGTGATATCTGCAAGGAGAAGAACAAATAAGTTGTGGGTTAGTTTGGTTAATTTAACAATTTTCGATTTTCGGTTGTTTAAAATTCATTTATTGCATGTCTCATGTGTGTGTTGATTATTGCAAATTTGTATTAGGATTAGTATATATTTTAAATTTAGGGTAAAGTAGCAAACTTTTGTAACCTTTTTTGATATTTCAAGAACGAATTGTTAATATATTTTAAGTTTTAAAAATCAAAGCTTTAAATTTCAAAGAGCTGTATTAAGCTGTGCTCCTAAATATTGTTTAATTTTTATGTTTACACATATTTATTTACAAGTTCCGAGAACCCTTACCTATTGTGTTTGCGGCCCTGTCGACGTCCGTTGCGTGCCCTTGGGCCATTCTGGGGCAAACTGTTGGGCGACGGCATGTTGGGATGGTGGATCTTGCTGATCGGATGACTGTTCTCCAGCAGGATGTCAGGCATGTGATCGTTCAGCATGCGCTCCTCCTCCTCGCCGTAGACCACCGACTGGGGGATAATCAGGCCGGTGGAGCCCACGGAATTGGAGCCAGCGGAATTGGGACTGACTCCGGCGAGGACATTATTGGTGGCCCTGAGACTGTTGGTCACCTGGACGCGAGTGGCTCCGTCGAAGCGGGCCTTAAGATTGTCACCAATGACGCGGAAGTTGGCCAGTCGCATCCAGCAGGTCTTCACTGTACAAGAGCCGGACATTCCGTGGCATTTGCACTCCTGTCGCATCTCCGCCTGGACGTGCTGCAGATGAGAAGAGAGCGGGAAGAGATTGTTCATTAGTACATATGACTTTATTAGGCTCCTTGCGAATCGACTCGCAATATGTTTTTCACTTAATTATTTTGCTGTTTTTTCTGGCTGGTTGGCTGGCCGTCTGTTGTTTTTGCCGTTTTGCTGGCTGGGAGATTGGCGGCCCGCCTGCCACGTTGTTGCAGTTATTAAAAATCAATAAATGTTGTTGCAACTTGCTGTGCGCTTGTTGCATGTCCCCCCCGAAGTTGCTGGTTGTAATTGTTGTGCGCGGACCAAAAGTAAGAAATCAACGCAGTTGGGGGGCCTCCAGCAGCAGCTTCAGTCCGATGATCATCATCATCATCAACATCATTCGCTGATCGCAATGATTATGGAGCTGCGGCCCATAACAAGTAATAAAATAATAACACAGACGGTGGGCCCTGCGCTCCAAAAGTCCAAAGCTGGAGCAAGGAGGCCGCGAGGACTAGGCCCGGATCCGGTGGGATCGGTCGGGTCTAGGTGGATGCACTGAATGCTGGTTGTTGTTGGCGCAGTGTGCTACTTTCTACGCCCCACTAAAACGGACAGCAGGAGTGCCGGTGCACAGTGGTGTTATACCTTCGATTCTTTCTCAAGAGACTTATGAACAGAACTAATTGATCTTCTTTACATAAATATTGCACAATTGCAATCTCTAATAATTCAATCATGTCGATTACAAGTGCCCAAGATGACATCTCCAATTTAAGCTGTTTTTTAGACTTCCCACTAAATAAAGATATCAAAAGCCTTTATTATTTTCCTCTTTATTGCTCTCACAAATTGTCCGATAACCAATCGATTGTTTCGATATTTCCACCACTGTGCAGGTGCCCCCAAAACTAAAGTCCTACTATTTTCTTGCATGTGGAGGGGAACTGGAAGCTGTCAACGAGTTAATATACGAGCGACACAAGCGCAAACGAGTGCAGAAATCCCCCCACATTTTCTGGAGAAAGAGACAGCCTGAGTAGGAGCGAAAGAGAGGGCATATATCTACTAGCTAGGCCAATTGGCGTTCGGCTCCAATTAAATGTGGGGACGGAAATTGTCGTCGCTGGTTTTATTAGCACTGCAGTCGTAAATCGCCAAGACAGGCTTAAACCGAACATTAGGACCTACTTATAAAAATACACACAGAGGAAAATTTATGTAAATCGTATCTCGTATCGCTGAATAGATATGATGCACAATATAATTAATAACAGGTATAAAATAATAATTTGTACTTGTTTTAACAATATTTTTTAAGAAGTTTCGTTGTTTTTGTGGATACTTTTTTGATTCAATTAATAAACTTATTCTTTTGAATTTGAAATTATGTTTATAGATATAGATATTAGATATTGGCTTAATTTGCATAAATTTTCCTCTGTGCATTCATATAATTAAGCTGAACTTACCGCTCGACCCGCCTCGTTGTTGTGCAGATTCATCTTCTCGCGGAGATTGCGACCCCTCTCGCCGGTATCGACGAACTCCCGGGAGAACTTGAACCCGAATCCGATGTTGTCCGAGCAGCCGCCCCACTCCCAATCCCTAACACCCGCCACGCTGCCCGCCTGGTGATTTGCTTGAGGGGATCGCGACTGGTGGCTGTAGTCGCAGGTGCAGGACTCGATTGTTCCCTCGCTGCAGGCCCTGGCGATCGAATGGGTCACCGCCGCACTGGTGATCGCGTAGATGAAGCTCGTCTCTCGGCAGCCTGAAAAAAATGTAAACGGAACTGTGGTTTAGATTTATCCTTTTGTTTTATTTTTTAATAATAAACATTAAAGGTAAAGTTTTATGTTAATCCTAGTATGCACCCTGGACAAAAACCCTACGAAACGAGAATCTCTAAACAACAGATACAGATGATTGAGTATGGGAATTACTAAATATAAATAAATTTATTAAACAACATTATGTTTGTTCGATTCAATTCCTACTTAAAATGGTTTTCATTCTCTGTGCAGTCATTATTTTCGCCTTCTGGGTGTTCCACTTGGCACCGAAGTCCAATACCAAAACCGCGACCAAGACAAGATCTCAATCTCAGCCAAGTGAAGTGATGGCCGGAGACGGAGACGTCGTGGGCAAGAGTTGAAATTTTCGTTATGAGTAATGGCACTTGTCTTCCAAAGTCTGGTCAATTATGACACTTCAAGTTATCAATGCCACGCTGCCACAGTGGAAAAGAGATGAGCGCACCAAAACCTGACACAGATTAAACGCTCAACTATAAATTCCAACTTAACACTTTGGGCCCATCTCTGCACAATCCATTCGAGTGGACAGTTTCCCCCTTGTGCGCTTTACTTTTATTTTTCCATTTTTATTTTTAGTAACTGCCTCCGTGCGCCGCCGTTTCTGTTTCTGTTTCGGTTTCTGTTCTGAGAGCGAGACCATCACAGATAAAGAACAATGAAAATTGAATTTACATGTTGCAGATAATTTTTCAAGTGGTTTCGCCTCGGTCCATAGCTCAAGATATGATATATAGTATGGGGATGTTCTCGTCGGTCAGGTAGCTGACAATTCTTGAGTAGAGCCTTGTCAACTTGTTCGGCATTCCAGTTGCGTTTCGGAGAGTGTAAAATACTTGAAAGTACTTCATATGTTTGAATGGAAAACTTCCATTTACCTCGATTTTTAGTTTAATTATGTTAAATAAAATACAATATTATAAAAGTTCTTTGATCTTAGATCTTATCTTAGCCTTATAGAAGTAACCTTTATAATTTAAGAGTGTTTTTTTTTTTTTAGGGAGCCCTAAAATTACCATTCATTTTATTTTTGTACAAGTGTTGATTGATGCATCTATGATTGACTAGTCCCCACTTGACGATTGACATATTCTCGCGCTCTCTATAGCACCGAAAACAACTTCCGCTTGGTGTTAAAAATTTAGCCGCTTTTGATTTCGATTTCCTGGAATTCGACCACGAAATAATTTTTGTGTTTTTTTTCCGAAACTATGGCAGAGTGAGCCTTCAATTCCCGGTTAATGTTTGTTTGTTTGTTGTTGGTGGTTTCGTTTTTCCTTAAATAATTTCACGTATGTAACGAAATTTAAGGCGCACACAGGTAAATTGTGTGTAAATATGTGCAAGATGTTTGGGCCGCGATAAGGCGGCGGCGCATGCGCAAACGGTTCGGGAATCGTTGAATCGGGGCAAGCAGGGGCGTGGGTGCGAGGAGGGGTCGGGGGGCAGGGGGCAGGGGCGTGACACAGTCATTGGTGACTTTCTGTTTTCTGGTGATTAGCTTAGCAAGAATTCGCGTTACCTTTTGGGAGCGAAATGTTGTTTGCATTTCGTACTCTCCTTTTGTGGTTTATTGTGTAAATAGCGAACAAAAGATAATAAATAAAAGTATAATGTAAAAAGCGGGGGTGGTGCCCCCTGAGCAATTAAGCAAAGAAAGGGTGTGGCCAAAATGGAGCAACCAAAAAAATAAATTTCCGCATGTAATGCGATACGTTTTCTGTTTTATATAATTGCCAAAACGGATTTCCGTTGTGAGTGGGCGTGTCCCGGACTGATTGAAATTGAGAGCAGGATAAAAATCAGAAGCAGGATCATGGGCTGATCCTGAGCCCTCGAAAAAAAGAAGGGAATAGAGCTCATCTCGGGGTTAAGCTGCTTAGTGACAGCACCGTCAGTAGTTCCTGGAATAGTTTAGACCTCTTGATATAAAACCCACAGGGACACAGGATCATAGTAACCATAGGGACACCCGGGGCGGCTTCGTCACGAACCGATGATGATTGCCAAAAGGGAAATCTCCACGAGAAACCCAACGAGAATTCACTAATAGAGACGGCCTGTTAAAGCGTGTGGCGTGGCAAATTGACAAGGTGTCACCAATTAGAAAACAAGTTAGGGCAGCCTTAAAAGTAAAAACGAAATAAAGGGAACCCGGAGACAAGACAGGAATTTCTGTGTGCCCCGCTGGCAGGGTTTTTTTCTGCTGGTCGATCGGTTTGAGAGCCACTGACTCCGCTCCGAACCCCAAGTGTTAATGGTGCGCTCTAGGTGTTAATTAGGGCCAAGGGCACAGGCACGGCTGGGGCACGGCAAATACATTAAAAATTTGATTGTGGAAAGCGATGAAAGTGCTGCGATAAAAAGCTGTCACCAGGGCAATAATTTCCCTTTTCTTTTAAGTAATCCATAAAATGTCGAGAGCTCATAAAAAGGATGTTAGTGGAGAGTCAAAATAACTTGATAAGGTCAAGAGCCTGGCTATAAAAGTCAGCTGCCGTTGACGGAGACGGACGAGCGGGAACCGGAGAGTCGAAGCCACGCGACGCTGGCCACACCCACTATATATATACAGATCAGGTAGTCGGAGTCAGAGGATCTCAGTGAAAACAGGACAAAACAGTAGCTAATAAAACGGCAGGCGAGGGCGGGAGTCGCATGGATTTCCAGCTAAAAACGCGGCAGGACAAAAACTGCGCATGCGCGACTTTTGTTTACATTAATATAAGAAAAACTGGCCATTCTCCTGGGATTCTGCTGGCGCAGCAGGCGAACACAACACAACTCCCAGAAGACAAGCACGTTTGATTGATTTGAATGGCTGAGTGAGTGACAACAGTCGGTCCTCTACTCCAGCTCGGTTCAGTGGTTCCAGTGGTGCTGCCAACTTGTGTTCATTAGCATAAACACGCTGAAATGCAAGTGGAGCAAGTGCAGCGAGCACAGAGCCTACTCTTTGTTCCCCTCTTCCGCCTGTGTGTCCAGGGGAAAGTGGCCCCTTCAAAAGGGTAGTCAACCCATATATATAAAATATACATATTACCAAGTGCTCAGATCGTGTTACAATAACAAACAAGCGCCACATACATATATGCGAGGAAGAGGTCCAGGGGAGTGACATTTCAAAACATAAATAAAGTGCAGGCCGAAGGGAAAAAACTGGATTCCACTTGGGTTATGCAAGCAATTTGTGTGGCTGGCTTGTTTTCTAGTAGTTGGTACAAAAAGAAAAAAACGAAGGCGTTGACAACAATAGATCTGTAGATCATATTTCCCATGGTAAAGAGAGTTTTGAGTGAATCATGAGTTCGAGAGGATTATTGCAGTATGTAATTAAAATGTTCACTCCTATATCCTTGATAATTAAACTTAAAATAGTTTTTAGTTACTTATTAAACTCACCTCGATCCACAATTTTTCCAAATAGGTTTTTGCCCCTCGAAAAGTTTCTCGTCGAGCAATTCCAGCGACGATTCCGGAACTGGTGCTGGCACTCGCTTATGGCCAAGTTGGCACCCTTTACCAACGCTCCCAGGACACCAGGATTATCCCTGACCAAGCGTCGCTGTTTTCTTCTCAACGTGGAGTGGATGGCCGGGTCCATGTACATGATGGGCGTAATATTATTTGGTTCGCCGACCTTGGCAATGCCCCTGAAAGAAATTGAACCAGAAAACCGAAAGTTAATAGAGCAATCTTCGAAGAGCTGTTGTCAAAACTATTAAACGCTTGACTGCGTTTTGCGCCTAATTATGAGAACGGGAATAAAGGGAACCAGCTGAAGCATTTTTTTTTGTCAACTTTTCCAAGGGTTTTTATGTGTCTTTCCACTTGACTTGAGATCGAGCTGTTTTTCTTTTGGCTGTGAGTATTATTTTGTTCGGGTTTTTCACTTTGCGGCTTGTCTGTGTGTCTTTTCCATTTCCAGCATTTGTTGTTTCTGGGCGGTATTCGTCAATTGCCGGCGTTACTCAAGCATAAACCACACACACGTGAATATATACTGGGTACACACTCACATGGAGATGGACAAATATTTGCAGACACCTGTCGGCTAACGCTTTGCTCCTCTGTGACCTGTCATAATTTATTTTCTTGTTTCAATTGTTGATCTTTATAATATTTTTTCCACGCTTCATTAGCAGCAACACATATAGATATATTTACCCATGCACATAACAAACAATAAATAAACATAAACAAATGTTTATTGACAGGCCGCGGAGAATGCAAATTAATTGCCAATTCAATTGAATGCTGATTGCGGTGGGAACAAAACGTTGCGCAATGCAACGAAAATTAATAAAAGTACGTAAATAAAACAAAAACTTGATCGAAAGTGTAACATCTGCGGGGAGCTGCGGGGCAGCGATTGCCAATCGATTTCAATTCCCAGGCGGCTTAAATCGATGCCCCAACTGAGATTTATGCGACGGCAATCCCAAGTCGCAGATACAATTCGTGTTGCTGTGTTTGTTTCTGCTTTTTATGTGTATTCGTGTTGATTTTTTATTGTTAAGGCTGAAATTTATGCCGTTATAAAAAGTTATTAAGGCTTAGCTGAAGTTTTGCACATGATAAAAGTCAAACAAACAACTCATCAAAGCCAGAGATTCTCTGGGAGCTGAGTTATAATAGCAATAACAAATACCAGAGAGTGGTTAAATATTTTACTTTAAATATTTGTGGTTGTTCAATGTTCATCAAAGGTAAGCATTTTAAAATCTTTCGAACAAAAACGTACTGAATTTCCAAATTTTAATGGTTTAAATTTGTTGATAATAAAAATTCTATGATTTTTTTTTATGAAAAAAACTTAGTTAAGTTAGACTTTACAAAATCTACCGAGAATCACTGTTACACTTATTAACTTTAACAATTATATTTCTGAATAGTTTATAACTTTTCCTTTATTTAGTTAATTTTGAAAAAATTTGTATTTTTACTTTCTTATTTTTGTATCACTCAAACCAACATTTTTTAAAATTGTTCGCTTTAGAATATAAACTTTCTTCAAAAGTCAAACGAAAGACTTAGGCAACGAACTTGATTTACCTGCAACTGCTACTGAAAAACTTTAGCTACAACACTCTGCGGTAGATCCCAAAGACTTGACTTCCTTATCGAGGCCTCCTCTTGGAGTCTTTTATTACCCCTCTTCCAGTCACCCAAAAGCCCATTCATATCGTAAACTGTGTCACACACACACAAGGTTTACCATCCCAAGTAAAAGTTGAATGCGCGCTTAGAATTTTTAATTGCTTTCATCAGAGGAGACGGTGCGAAGATGGGGAGAAGTTGGAGAGAAGTCAGAGCTTTATTTTATTTTTTAGTGTGTGTGCATCATTTTGTGGCTTCCGCATTTGGTGCGTGACGCACAAGAGACCTTAAACTTCTTTTTTGTTTGCTTTTGGTTGCTGTGGGAAATGTTTCTCGAAAACTTTTGGGCGCGTGCCCTTTGGTTGTTGGTTGGTTTTTCATTACATTCGGATGCTGTATTTACTGTTTTTATTCTCGCCCGCCCGCTAATTGCCCAATTTAATGGAAAAATATTTGATGGACTTACCACCACATGGAGCCCCGGCCCCTTCCGGATTTCTGTTTGCCCTCGACTTGGCTCAAACCGCTGCCGCTGCTGCACAGGGCCATCAGGCAGATCACGAAGATATAGCTGATATCCATATTTAATGCGACTTGCGACTGGTTATTGGTTATTGGTAGTAATCACACACTGTCACTAGCACACTCGGTATGATTTTTGCTCTCGAGTTGTTGTTTGTTTGCGAATGGTTATGGGTTATGGATTTTATCGAGCAATTTCGCGTTCAATTAGCGCACTATAAATGAGGCATAATCATCATTAGCATGCGCATGCCGATACTGCTGCTCATATTTGTGCGATTAATTCCGATGGGTCTGGACACGGCAATCATGGGACACCCGAACTTGTGAGTTTTCCACGCTTTGATATATATATAATTTTTTGGTTTTCGATAGAACACTCTTTGGGCCCGCTCTAGTTATAGATGGGATACCGATCGGTAGGTAGGTAGATCGCGACGATTCGAGCGGAGGAGTGAAAGATTGTTGCCCGGTTCAGTGCCAACGCTTAACTGAAACACACGGTGCGTTCTTGCGTCCGACTCTGCGTTTGTCAGCAGCGACCCGAGATCCCCGATCCGATCGCCTCGTCAGCCTTCGGTTGACACACGATCGCTGTACGTGCCAGCGTGTGTGTGTGTAGTGAGCCACCATAGGCGGAGCTATATATATCCGTATCCCTGGCCATGCGAGAGAAGAGTGCAGCTATCTATCGCCACAGTCGTGTCTGCTCTCGTGTGTGCTTCGGTTCGAGTGTGCGTGTGTGTGAGTGTGTGTGCGGTATATAGGCAGCATCGCCCAATAAGAAATGGCGGAAATGGAAAAACGCTGCTCGGAAATTTTCGGTGTAATAATCGATTGTATTGCCGGATTATTTGCGCAATCTGAGGGAATTTCGTCATAACGTGACTGCATTTAATTATATCTATTTGTAGCAATTTTTTTGCTATTTTTGTTGAGTATTTATGGGCTTGGTTTACATGGGTATTATGATACGCTTACTGTTTGCCTAATAAAGTGTTTCTTTTATTAATTTTCGGTTGTTGGAAGTGGTTTTCTGGCTTTGTTTATATTTATCCGCTGGAAAATGTTTTATACAAATATTTGTGTTATTTTTAAATGCTTAAATAACTTATTATTTGTACTTTAAAGTTGATTACACATTTTAATTGTAAGCTGTTAAATTATCTTGTCAATTAAACATTTCTTTAAGATCCTTTGCTTGATTGAACTTAGTGAAAAAAGAAAGAGCGCTAAAGTCATAGAACAAATTAACTATGTAAGCATATAACACTTGGTTCTTAAGTTCTTGCTACAATTTATTTAAATGAGTTAGTCTAAGGTACTAGTTGGCCTTTTTTTGTCAAATGGACAACACTAGTTTTTTATAAAATTAAAAACAAGTTAATTTTTTTGGACTCTTTTTATATATTTTATTTTTACCCTTCTGTACTTTTAGCCATTCATGCTGTGTTCCTTGGCATTCCCATACGTAGATGGGACAGAACAAGTTTTGTGCTGCTTTTCGGAGTAGATTTCGGAGTAGTCCGTCGCTTATATACTTGGCTCGAATGCAGTCAGCTTACTCACACTCACACTATTGTTAACGCACACGATTGCACTCCGAACTGACTTTATGTCTTGCCTTTTCCTCAATTATTGCTTTACTGCTTCCACTAATTGGACAGTGTGTGCAGCTCTAAAAAGAGCTCTTTCCCCACCTTTTGAAGACCTCTCCATTCGGACCGATCTTTCGGCCATTTTCAATGAACTACACATTTATTCGCTGTTCAGATTATGTGAAAGCTATTAATGGGTGATTATTTAATTTACTTAATGTAAAGTTATTAGCAAATAAAATGTATATTATTTTTAAAATATCATTCTTTTAGATGTATTATGTTGTATGGTCTTAAGTAAAAATTTAAATATAACGTTGTGTCAAAAACAAAAAGTGTCTATTGCCTTTGAGATTAGTAAAAGATAAACAACAACAGGAAGATCGTGTTAGTACCAAGCAAAATGGCGAACGTCTTCGGTTCCGGCCAAAAATCCCTTGGCTAATATTTGCACAGTCTGGGCACTGGGAAAGAGTTAGGGGAAAAGGGTGGAGGAGTTGCAGGAAATTGTGTGTGCTTATTTGCTTAGGCCCCGGGGCTGAAAAATTAGCGCGTTCTTATTAATTTTATTGCCGCGGAAAATCCAAATGATGAGACACACACGCACTCCCAGACATTCACGGCGAGTGAGTAAGAACAGAAGGCTGGAATGTAAATAAATCATAAAATCTAAACCCCTCTCGCTGCTGTAGGTAGCGTCACCACTCGTCTCGTCCCACTTCTTCCAGAGGTTGTAAAAATTACCCGAATCGGCAGACCTACTAAAATCTGGTGGGTCTATTCATTAACTAAAAGCAGATAGGGAGAGTTGTGGTAATTTCTTAATGGTTAGCAATCATCTGAAGCAATTAAAAACAATATATTTTGTACTTTATAAAAACAGCCCATTATTGAAACCATGAAGTTTATCAAATAGAAATGCAAATATTAAAACAGTTTTAAACTTTTTTATTTAAACAAAAAAAAAAGTAAAAAAAAAAACCTGTAAAATAATATGTAAAATTAAATCCTTTATCTTTAATAATTCCTAAAATATGTAAATATTTTTTTAAATTTGTATATATTGTGCAATTTAAGGAGTTCCCACCCCTCATAATTTCGACTTATAAGTTCTCAAATGGGTCTTTTCTTAATTTTTTACTTAGGAAAATAATAAAATATATTTATATCTCACCAGCATATGCATAATTGTTGCTCGCACTGTTAATGTTGAGTTCGTATTTTGGTTAGCCACCACAAAACAGGTCGTAACAAATTCGAGGCTAACCGAGAGCCGACCTTCAATGCGATATGGCCAATCCATCAAACTAATATCTATTCGTAAAACAACGCCACAACAATTCTAAACAAACCGAAACCGAAAGAAGTCCAAAAACCCCCGAGAGGTTCAACCTTGGACAGAGACCAAATACATTTTCCAACCGAGTGCTGTGTCCTTGGAAATGTTTTCAAGGTCTACGATTTGGTCAACCAACAAGGAGCTGGGATTCCGGGGAGTTTCCCAAACTCAGGTGATTAGAAAACAAGTCGAGAAGTCAAACTTTTGTTGGGTTGCATTTGCATTTAAACATTTCCATTTCTTTGCACCTTTTGTTTTTTTGCAGGGGGAGGTGTTGCACTAAAAGTGTAAAATCTCGGCTCATAATTGCAAATAATCGCCGGCGATGAAGCGCAACTAAATCGCTGGAGGCGGGGGGCGTGGTCCTGTACCTGGCAGCGGGCAGACTTCCCTGCTAATCGCTCACAATCGGAATTTATATGGTCGGCAATCATTTGGCATCATTTGCAACTTTGCGTCTGGGACGGGACTCCCCTCTCCCTTTTTTTTTGCTGACCCTCTGCATATACTATATGTAGTTGTCAAGCGTTTCCGAATTAGCCACGCTGTGTCCTGTCAGCAGAATTGGTAAAATCAGCAGCAGCAGCAGCAGCAGCTACGGCCACTGGCCAGGGGTCATAGGTCAGCCCCGATCGCGGCATGACTCTTCCGTGCCCGGTTTTTGTCCCTCGCAGGGTGTGAAAATTGCTTCCAAATAAAAATTTGCAACACTGTGCGTTTTTATGGGCCTCCTGTTTCTCAAACAGCTAATGTGCCGTGCAAAAATGCTACGCTTCGATCGGGATTCGGTACTCGGGATTGGAGATCCGGAATCCGGGGTTCCAGGTCCCGTCATCATCGCTGCGATCATGGACAGCTCGCGATTCCTGATCTTCAGCTGAGCGTGTCGTGTCTTTGTTGATGGAAAACAGTCGGGCACTTGCTGTGTGTGTCCTCTGCATGTTTTATTGCACTCGATTTTACGCTCAAATCTTCAGCGGAGATCGGGCCAGATGATCGGCCAGAGATCGATATTGATCGAGCCTAATGGGCATGACATGAGACGATTAACCCGCTGCAAAGGTTGTAAATGTTTTTGTAGGGGATCAACACGATCAAAAGATCTTTGGTCAATTTTGGGGAGTGAGCTCTCTTTTCTTCCAAGAACCAAAATAATCTATTATTTTAGAAGTTTATATATTTTAAGAGTGGCTTTTTTGAACACTTTTTACAGGAGATCAACATTATCAGAATACTAAGAGTGATTTTCAGGGAATACAAACTCTGTATATGTTCAGTGGTTTTATTCAATCTTAACTTTATAATTAGTTATTTTATCTTTGGCCTTGGTTAAGATATATTAAGAAACTGGTTCACTATTATATGAGTATATTTGCATTTGGATTTGACTTTTCAATATAATAAATATGCTTTTACTATTATATCTTCGACAGTTTTCAAGCATATTAGTTGAATTTTCGAAAATGTCTCTTATTCTCTTTTTATGTATGCATATAAACGTAAAACCATAATCCCTTATGCTCAGATAATGATAAGCTTCTTCTTTTCAAACGTAAATTATATGTATAAATCTAGGACTGAACTAATTCAAGATCAAGCAAAGATCGCAAGATCTCTGCTGGCCATCGTAGCCCCGGATAATTTAGCCATCTCAGCTGCAGCCTGGAAATTGCCCAACACTCTTGGCCATAACAACCACCAATGGCCAGGTCCAGATCCAGGGTTTGCGTGCTCTCCACTCCCACTCTGCTGATGCTACGATTCTGATGCCTTGGCCTGCCATTGATGACTCCACATAATTTGCTCTTGCCCACTTTTTTCACTTCCAAGAAGTGGCAAGAGGATGGATAGATGGATGGAGGGGGGAACGTATATGGGTGAGATTTGAAAATAAGCCATAATCAACGCCATCATCATCATCATCATCGGCAGCCGGGGCATCCAACCATCCAACCATCGATGATGGTGGTCGGTCTTTGGACGTCAGCCAATAAGGTAAGAGGTTTGGCCTGGTCTACCCCTGCCCCTCCCCATCCGACCACCTCTCACCTGGCAACAAAAACAACAGTTACCACTAACCAACTGTTGGTTCTCTTACCGCTCGAGGCGTTAATATTTTTTCTGGCCAGGTCCGCTTTAAGTTCCCACTCCATTTCCATGCCCATTCCCATTCCCTCGTTGCGTGTCTTTCTCTTTCGCTGGGAGGTCCATTTTGTTGTTCACTTCACTCCACTACTAAACAATAAATTTTGTTGGCTGTGCTGCCTGTTCGACATGGTTCACGCACTTTAGGCCAAAATATGCCACTAATAACTACCGAAAATGGTTGTCCGACCCGAAAGAGACTCCAAAAAGTTGAGAAAAATGGGCGTTTAGTTACGCTTTGATGACAGTGTAGAATTCCTGGGTCCGACAATTTATATTTCCCGTTCCCCCGCCAGCGAAAGGAAAAGGCAGCGGCCACTTTTTGTTACCAAAAAATAATGCACTAAGGGAAAATTAAAGTAACTTAACTTGTGAAAGTCGGAAATATTAATTTTAACTAAATTAAAACCTTCTCCTAAAATATGTTTTATGAAAATTTCCCAAATTTAAAAAAAGCATTGCAACTACAAAGATTTAAATAAGTAACTTTATAAAAATAGAAAAAGTTTTAATTTTTCTTAAATCTTTATCTATACGAAATGGCACTTCGAACTTATCATAATAATGCTTAATTGGGGTTTTATTTGTTGACAGAAATTCAAAATAATTATTATGGACTTTTTAAACAATTTTCAATTAGAATCTAAGATAACCTTGTCAATTTTTATTTGCTGGAGCAAGCTGGGAAATATCTTTGTTCTTATATTTTCAAAAAGTTTCAAATGGCGATTATTATTTACTTATTTTAACAATGTTATATTTTTCCATCTGAGATTTTTTTTCGGTGTCCAACTCAGCGTTCATGTATTTTTTTTTGGTTGTTAAGTACTTATAAAATGTTGAAATTATATCTTAACATGCACGGCTACATTTTCTGGGCCAGTCTAACCATAGGTGTTAAAGTTCTGCTTATCGCGAGTTGATAGCAATTAAGAGCCAGCCGGTGGAATGCATAATGCATTATCATCGTCCACGCCGGCGGTCTGCCGACTCCACTTCCACTCCGGAAGTGCGATCCGTCGAGCAGCCATCGAGGAAATATGGAAATATGGCGGTACGAAAGAGGAACCACTGGAGCGTGTGGTGGTGGCATGTGCAAAAGATGTAGAGGGCTCTAGTGGTTGCGATCTCTTTTCGGTGGTGGAGGAAACCATTTTAGTGCTGACATTTTGGTAACAAGATCGGTAATGGGGCTTTAAGAATTGGTAATGGAATGGTGATGGAAAATATAAAAGGAATGGGTTCGGTATGCTGAATATAAAATATAGAAATGGATTAAAAAATATATGTATTTAAGAGACGCAATAAAGATAAAGTATTTAAATGACTTACTGTTTTCATATTCACGTGGAATTTTATTATCCTTATTTTATTTAAGTTGAAGAACAATTTAAAAATATTTTTCTAAGCAGAAATAAAAATAGCTTTCAAAGTTTTTTTGGGAATATAAAATTACAGGTAGGTGTAAGCTTAACATTAACAAAAATAATATTAATTCGACTTCGTTAAATTAAAAGCACTTCAGCTATTTACCCAGGCAAAAATGGCCTAAAGAATCATTACTTTCAGATAATATTATAAGGTAGGTATCTACTAGATAAAAGCTATATACAGATACTATCTACCCATCTGATAAAAATAAACATATGTAACAGAAGTTGTAATAGAAACCTTTTCGTTAAAAGTTGTTTACTTCCATGACTCAAATAAAACTTATTTTTCCTCCCACCTCAATAATTTTTTTGTTGTAAACATATTTTATATTTTTTTAATTAAGTCTTACCTGTCACCGTCACCGTCACCTGGGCACTCTTTGCTTAGCACACGCCCAGCTCATTTATTTAGCACTCGTTTGATGGCCACATCTTGGGCGTGTCAGCGAGCCATCAACCGCAAGCGATGGTTTTTTATTCCAGCAGCAGCGTTATTGGCGCCATTTTGGTGGCAATTAATTTGAATTTTTCCTGGCGTTAATTGCACAATGACAAAGCTGTCGTCGCCTGTCGCCGTCAGTAGTCAGTAGCCACCGCCTCGTCTTCATTATTTGCCGTTTAAACAACCGTCGAAGACAAGTTGCTACCGCTTCGCCTTCTTTTTTTTTTTTTGTTTTTTGATTTTTTGTGACGCGCCACAAAAGCACACACAAAAAAGCCGAGTGATCTTAGTAGCAGCATCCGAAACACACAACACAAAAAACAAAACGAAGGCAAAAACACTAAATAGCAAACAACAAAAAGACAAAACAAGTTGGCCAAAAGCCACTCAGCCACTTGGCTTGCGTTGGTCGCTAGTTGCTGACTAGCGACCGTGTTTGCCTATTTGTTTATGGCCTTAAGCCGCCTCGACTGCCGCCTGTCAATAACTGTGGGAAAAGCCAACAAAACTTGATGCGCACCACCATCCACTGTATATGGAAAAGAGGGGGAGGGTTGAGGGATCGAGATCATTGGAGATCAGTGGCGTTAAATGGTAATCGCAAGTGCAAATGCGAATGCGAGTGGCTGCCCTTGTTCCAGTTGAATCCTCGAAAATCGTTGGCTTATCGTAGTGGCAGAAGAATTTTAAGTGATCCTCAGCTCTGGTGTTTTAACGTAAAATCAGGCACATCTTACTATGGTAAATATTATTTATATTAAATTCATTCATCTTCATTGTAAGCCAAAATAAAGTTTGAAGCAGCAAAAACATATGGAATATGTTGGTCCCAACCTACAATGTCTTTAATTTATCATGAGTACGAGAAAAGATTTTATTTTTAAATAACTTTAAATAACCACTTTCTTATTATTTATATTTAGCTATCTGAGTCGTTCTATAGGTCAATACAATATTTGTATTCTTTATTTTTAATTATTAAAATTTATTAGCAAGTTAAAAAATTAAAAAAAAAACCATACCAAATTTAAAAAAGAATCAAAAAAATGCAAAGCAAGGTAAAATTAAATTCAATCACTTTAAAGTTAATTTAAATTTTTTATTTAATGGTATTGATATTTGTGTTTGGTAAGGTAAATGTAATTGTTAAAAAACTTTGAAATAAAAATAAAAAAATATAAAATGTATAATCAAAATGTAAACGCATTTCAAAAACTAACAATAGTTTTCAAGACTAAGATAGTAAGTTAAGTTAGAAGACCGTAAATATTAAAAAAAAGCTGCCTAAAAAATCATACAAATTTAAATGAAAGTAATTGCTTCATACTAAACGCAATCAACTAATAATTAATTTTGAATACCTCCATCATAATCTTCCAATCCAATTTCCAGATCTTTTCAATAATTTAAAATATGTGTACCCATTAACACCCACGATCCTTTCGCACGATCCCTATCCCGTAGAACGACCACCCAAAATGGTTTACTCCGCTTCCTGGAAATGCAGACTTTGTTCGCCCCATATGACTAATTAATATGTGGCCTTTTTGGCACAATTGTTTGGCTACCGATCGCTTGGAGGATTTCCAGGAAGATTACACAAATAATTAAGTTGTTTAAGGGTTCATTATTTTTCACGGCTTTTGTCGGCCTCCGAACTGCTGACCTTTTGTTTTGTTCCTGCGGCACAAGTCACACGTACAAATGCGCATGGGTACACTGGTACACTGATACTGGGAGGGTAGCAGCCAACAGCTGGCCACTTAAAATCGATTTCGAGGATTCAGCTTTATCCTTCGGCCATAGCGAATGGGGGCTGGGATTCGATTGGGATTCAGACTCTTCTATTCATTCCCCGATGGAAGACAGAGCGATGTCGTACGTGGCTGGATGGGTCGACTTTGGCGGCATTGGGTCAAAGGGCAGCTGGAGGCGTCACCAGGTCGCGACGCGATCTTGGCGCCAAAAAGAATGCCTGAAACGGAGAGCCCCCGCTCCCAATGGGATTCGCACTTCATAAAATGCACAATATAATGGGGCCCCACACGTCAAATCGGAAAATCGGGAAATCGGGAAAAATTCAATTATTAAGTAGTGGCAGGAAATCCAAATCCAGCGACATTAAGGCGGCGCCAAGCCCGCACTTGATTCCGATTTCCCTCCATTGATCTCCACAGTCTGACGCAATAATTAAGTCATTTTAATTATTAGATGACAGCCACCAAAAGCAGAACCAAAACACAGGCGCACAAAAAAGAAACTCAGCCGCCGCCGACTATTTTTGGTGTTTTCCCTCGGTCTCGCCAAATCCTCGAGAGAGTTTTTTGTTTATTTTGACTTGATTCAGGTTTTTCACACATTCGCTGGCGTTTTTTCCGTTTTTTCCCGATCGGCGCGACAACTCGGAACGAATTTTGGTCAGCAGTTAATAAGTTTCCACATTTTATGCAAGTGTCTTCCACTCTGAACTCTACTTTGTTTTTCTTTTGTCGTCATTGAGTAGTTTTGGGAAATTTACACGCTTAAGTGCTGCTACAAGCGGGAGGGAAATTAGAGAAAAACAGGAGAATTACTCACGTACACGTGCCGTTTCGTGAGTTTATCAAGGACTTTTCGATTGTTTTTCTAGGGTGCATTGACTTTTGCCTGCGCCCGAAAACCATGCTAAACATGTCCGGATATCCAAAGATTCCCTAAGTAGGGCTCGGCTCTTCACTAAGCCGTGTTTGATTATTTAGTCCCTGTTTTTTCCCACTCGGATGGCCGTTTAAGTGGACGTGTCGTGTGGTCCGGGAAAACTATGGACATCAACTTAGAATTTGGTTTCGTATAACAATGAAGCCATTTGGGACATAAAGAAAAAACTGAAATTTTATGCCAAATCAATTGTTTAAAAAACTAATTTTTTTTGGTTCTTTTGAGTAAATAATTACCATTATTAATTGTTAAATTTTATTGTCATAATTTTTTTTTTTGTATACAAAGCTACTATTAAAAAACTTTTAAAAAAGTGTTTTTTTTATTAATCACGTTTATAAAAAAAATTTTTTACCAAAGACTTTGTTAATAATATAAAATTTTAAAAATTCACTAATTTTTCATTGTCTAACTAAAATGTTGATTTTTATTATCTAATTTAATTTACAATTTAGTAAATATGTAGATTCCATTTACATATTAATTTGTTTCGTGTTTGCTTCAAGATTCCTAAACACAATTAATCATTTATGAATTTTAATTTATTTATGGAATTTTATTTATTTCTATTGTTTTGTGTTTGCATTCAAGAGTTAAATAAATCATATCATGCTGTCATTCTTCCTTTTTTATTTAAATAAAAGTTCCCTAAATTCCCTTAATGGAGTTTAAAAAAGTATAATAAAATTAAAAGACTAGTTTGATTTTTAATCTTTGCCTTCATTGAGCTGTCACATTCTGCAAAAATACCCAACCTGAAGATTCTAAATGCTAAGTGATCTCCAATTGCTGGAAGATCCTGTGCAGCTAATGCTAATCCCTCTCAAAATGAGAGTTTCCCATGAGAAGAGTCAACACAAAGTGCAGCAATCCCCGAAAACATTCCCAGGCCCAGGAAAATTGTGTGAGAGTGAGTTGGGAAATTCCCCAGGACAACATAGCATTTCCTCTTCATCTACTGCTCGATTACCTTCCGTTGAATGAAAGTTGCGCTTGTTTTATAATCGTATATATATTTTCCCCAGTCGTCGGCACTTTCCCTGTGAGAGGGCAATCGAAGCAACTTACTGTTCATATAAAGATTAAATTTTGGGTGGCATTTTTCGTAGGAAAGATAAGGCCAAAAAGGGAATCGGAATCGGAATCGGGTTTGTTGCCTCGACCTCACCCATTGACCAAAACTCGCTCCCCGAAAACGAGAAAAAAAAAATACAGATGAAGACATAAAGCGTGGCTAATCGAACATTTCGAGCAGAGTCGGTTTGAGTCAAGTCGAAGTCAGATTCACACCGGCGATAAGCGGCCTAACCAATATCTACAGGTGATAATTATATAATTTGTGACGGATGGACAAGCACATAAAAATGTTTCACTACAGAATATTTTTTATAGTCACTCTTCTGGCCTCTCTGTTTGCCGTCGAGTGTCTTTTGTCTTTCGCCTTCATTTCTTTGTTTGCTGACGATGGCATGAGTAAGGAGGTGTGGCACATACACCCAGACAAAAATGCATTAAAATAGTGAAAATCAAATAAAACTGAGCCTGAGAAGTTGTGTTTAGATTTTAAGATATTAATATATTTAGTTATTTACATAAATAAAATAACTAAATTTTAGAAATACTATAACAAGTTTATAATGCTTGAAGAAAGGCAGGTACATATATTGCAAACACTACTTAGACAATAATGACCAAATTCATTGATATTAATATTTAACTCGATCCCTTTAAGTTTAAATCAATTTTAAATACCGAATCAAAGTGTGGCCTATTTTTTGATTTTTGATGTAAATTCTTTTTCCCGAGTGCACGAAACGCGAGTAATGCCGATGGGAAAGTGCCAGCAAAGGAGTGAAAATCGTAGCACTGGGTGGGCCGTGGGAGTTTCAGAAAAGAGTTCACACATAGAGAGTTGGACATAGATGGGGAGTGAGAATTCCCTGGTCTTCTATATATCCAGATACTCCAAACACGATCTTTTCGCCGTGGCTCGCCTTTTGTTCGTGCTTAATTGTCGTTGCGGGGAATTGTTTGGAATTGCCGGTTTGGGTCTTGGCGGATTCCGTAAATTTCGCATTCGTTCCAGGCCGCAGAGCTATGGGCTATTCGTCATTCGCTTGTCCGACCGCCTGACCATGGCCATCATCATCATCATCCGCGTCCCGATCATGATCTTGTTTGATTTTTTGCGACTTGGCAGAAATCACTTTTTGCCCAAAGGGCAGCAAAGAGCCTTTGGTCCTCTTCTGATGGCTGCGCGTTCTTTTCACAGCATTTCACAGTTTTTGCTGCCAATATTAATTTCGCAAACGTTTTAAATGGCTAAGACGGAGGCCCATAACTTTAAATATGCCATGTGAAGCACCAAAGAAGCGGGGAAAAAACCAATCTCAAACCGAAAATCCTTTTTCCTGTGACAGTTTCGCAACAGCAAAAAGTTGAGCAAAAAATGCTGTCTGTTGTGTTGTTCTTGCTGCTGCTGCTTTTTGGCATTTTTGTATACGCATTTCATTTGGGCTTTTCGATTTTTTTGTACGCTTTTTTCGACATTTCATCTCCGAGAGCGTGCAATTCTCCGGAGACATTTTTGTGTTGGCGAGCAAAAAACTAGAACGAAACTCGGAGATTTATTTCTTTCGTTAAGGATTTCTGCGGCGGTTTTGCATTGCAGATCCTTCGTACGCAGCGGATTCGTCATTATCTTCATGCCCAGATCCCCAGATCACCAGATCTCCAGATCCCGAGCTGTCAGTCAGTCGGTGTCCATCCCGGGATTTCTCCGCTTCCGATCCACTCTCGTCATGGCATCGTGGCAAATGTTTAACATTTGTACGCCTGTTTTTTATTTATTAATTTCTGCTTAGCTTTTTCGAGATTTTTTCGCGAAGCCGATACAAAAAAAAATTTCTTTTGTTTCTCGCTTGGCCATTTTTTTGCGAAATAATAAAGAAATATTTTTAATAAGCTTTCATTCATTTTTAACGAGGGTTAAACATTCTGTAGCGACATTCACTTTTTTCCCGGTTTGTTTGTTTCCTCGCGATTCGATTTGATTCATCTAATGGATTTTTGGTAGCTGATCGAAATGGACCCATGGGAGCCACTCGGATGATGTGTACAAAATCTGTAAATTCAATCAAGTTGCAATTAGATGTATGAGTAAGATGTGCTGGAAAGATGAGAAGATTTTTCAGTTTTTGCGGATTTCACTCGAAAGAATTTCTGACTTCTGAGAAAACACATGTATCATATTAAATGGTGAGCTCCGAATAATTGTGTACAGGCCTAACTTTTAAGCTACAAATTCTAAGTGAAGAAATTGTAAAACGAGAACTTACATGAAACATATCTTCTGTAATTATTTTAATAGTTGGTTAATAAAATTTAAATTGTTTAAGTCTTATTACTTATGATATACATCATTATATTTATTAAATACTGAGATATTTTATTTGTATGTAAAATAGCAAAGCATATATATATGCAAATAATAATTATTTATGTTTTTCAGTCGTAGTAATTTTGTGGCTTATTTATTAAATTTGTTAATTGAAAAAAAAATCTTTTCGAAGTCTATAAAATTGTGTTCTTGATTTTGAGTTCTGCAAAATGTTTTTAGTGCTTAACATTTTTTTGAACAGTTGCCCAACTCTCTGTTATTATTAAGGGTATTGTACATCTTAAAAATTGCCCACACTCCCAATTTAATTGTTTCAATTCGATTGCTTGATCTTATAGACCATGAAGCGATTTTATTTTCCGCATCTGCAACTGGGGCCAAGTCAACAGCCGACCCCATTTAATTTGCCGAGAGTGTATCTCGCAGGTGGAAGATTTAAAGGACGGAGAAGAGGGCTGCTGGGCAATCTGAAAATTGCAGACATCGAGGCAGACACACGCCCCATTAGGCCAGACATTATCGTTTCCATTTCCAGACATTTTGCAAAGCAATTCGGATTAGAGAATGGGGAAAACGAAAATGAAAATTGACATTGAAATGAAAATGGAGTTGGCATGGGGGCCATGTGGGCCATCCACATCCACCCATCTGTTTTCTTGCCCGTAATGGACCTCTCAATATGCAAAACAATTAATGAGGAAGTTGTGCGAGGTTATGGATGATAAGACAACTGAATGGCCACCGGATCGGAGACAATGGTTCTGGTTCTGGTTGATGAGCAGGCCACTTGTGGCGCAAAACGTTTAAAAAACATTTGCAATTGTGCGATCGGTAGTTTTTTGGTTACTTTTTGGGCCACCCTGAAGGTCCTGAAGGATGTGCCGACAAAAGGAACTAACTGTTCATCGCACACGTTGAAGATGAAGAGGAAAGGACCGATAGACCGAGGGACAGAGGCGTTTGTATGCCAGCAACTGACAGCCAAAGAATGGGCCAAAATCTTAGTCGATAAGGAGGCAGGGTCCTCCTCACCCTCTGTGAAAGTAAATGCTTGTCAGCTGCGGCAGGAAACACACAACACACACCCAAAAGAGAAAAAATAGAGAGAAATACAAGTTAATAATGTCTTCATTATTGTTGAAGCGTAACTAACGTGGTTTACACATATTAGCCGGGCCAGCTCGCTGGGAAAGGTGAAAGACAGCGTTGAAAATTGCCATCTAGGTGGGCCCAGGTCTGATCAATGAGACCTCAACCGATCCACAACTGTATCTGCCTCTCATTCCCTTCTCCCTGTATTCACCATCCTATATATCTGCTGTGATAAGGCGCAAGGCCCCTGCCGGTTGACATGACACAATTTTTATTCAAATGGCCAGCAACATGAGGCTGCATTATCGCCGGTGGGAATGTCGCACAAGACGCGAGCGAAGACGACGAGGCTGTGAACAGTGGTGTAAAATGCTGCGAAATTTTAAACAAAATAATTTTAAGCAATTGTCAAAAATGTATTCTGACAACGGTTAAATATTTTATATATTATATATACATATTTTTATATTTGATATTTATATATTTTATGTTTTTTTCTTTTTAATTTTCAACCAAACCATCCCATACTTTTTTACTGATATTGAACCAGTGTGCGAATAATGGGATCCCCTGGCGAGCATAACTTTATCACTTCATTTGCTGCCGCTGCTGCAGTTTGACCATCACTTCAGTTCAGTGCTTCCACTTCTTTGATTTCGCCTCCCTCCGGTCCTCGGATTCAGTTTTCCGACTTCGTCGACCGCATGCCGCGTGTGGCGGTAGCCAAGATTGAGCCAAGATCGGTCCAGAGACTCAGAGACTGAGAGACCGGACCGGAGAAGGTCCGCTCGTCATCATCAACATATGCAGCTCTATGTCGGACCAACCGCACAGCAGCCCAACAAAACAGGCGACCACCCAACTCACTCGGCCCAACCTGAGATCTCGTAGAGAATATGATGGGACTGGGCATGGGACTGGGTATGGGAATGGGAATCGGAATGGAACTGAGGGACTGCCCGTTGCGTTTGGCATTCTTCGAGCTGTCGTCGCCCCTGACTAAAAACTGAGATAAATGGTAACAGACTCTGGGATAGAGAGATATCCCATACAGAGTCGCAAATTGGCAGCTGGTCGTCAAGTGCTTCCGTTTGCTTTCCCTTTCCCTTTCCCTGTCCCATCGGCAGTTGTAGTGCCGCTTCCATTGGTCAGTTCCGGCGCCGTATATGCCACAAAGATAAAAATAAATAGGGGATAGAATTGGGAAATTAAAGGTGACCCCCACCAAAATACTGATGTTAAAAACTAAATACCCTTAACTGATAGGTGGGTATGGTGAGGAAAATAGACAGTGCCACTTCAATAAAGCAAACAACAATGTATTGTTTGAAATTTACGAAAAAAAAGGTTTGTAATAAATATATATTTTTTAACCCTTAATTAAATATCCTTTTAAAATTTCTTATTTATGGTTTTATTTTATAAAGTAAATCGGGGCAACACCAGGGGGGGGGGGGGCGGGGGCCCCCCGAACCCCCCCCTACCTCCTTCCTTTTTCTGAATCTTTTCTAATAATTTCTTATTTATGGTTTTTTTGATTTTTTAGCACCCCGAAACAAATGGTACGTGCCTGTAAATCATACATATAAACCTATAATTTTAATATATCAAAATAAAAATAATATTTTAATATAAGCAATGTAAATTATTTACTGGGCATATTAAGTTAACATTTAAGGACTTGTTTGTTTTTAATAAAATTTATATGGTAAAGTTTAGGGAAGTTTTTAATAGAGACCTCTGTGCACTGTGTATTTTATTTATCAACATATGTTTGAGACACACAATTAGAGTTAGGGAAGTACCACTGTATATTTATATCTGTTTTGGGCAATGCGGAACCGTTGGGCAGCTGCTTAAAGTCCAGATATCTCGCCTGGATGTGGGACAAAGTAATGCGGCATAAGTCGAGCATATTTAGTGGGTTTTATATGTTAGTATGAGAAGAGGTGGAGACATACGGAGCGAGGAGAGCATAAAACGAGAGCAAACGACTAAAAGGCTCTGGCTGTCGTCGTGGCCAGATAAGATTAAAAACAATTTTATTGCAGCTCTTTAGTTGGACTCGCTTGGCTGGGATCCCAAAACCCATACCCAAACCCAAACCCAAGCCCAAGTCCAAGACGAAACCGAAACCCAAGAGCCTGTAATTTAATTAATTTAATTTTTATTCAAAAAAATGCCTTTCTGATAAGCGCAGACAAAGTTGAGGCCCCACAGCTGAACGAACAGGCTCCCACATTCCTTAACGAAAAACACAAAAAAAAGAGGCCGAATGATTGTGGCTTAAATCGATTAATGCTCCTAATCTGAGCCAAGAATCTCTGGTGCTGTGGGATCTTCGTTCTGGCTCTGGATCCATTCAGTCAGCCACTCGCCCTCTCGCTCGCTCATTGATTCATTAAAGATTTTTATTAAAAGGTTTTAATACTCACATTAACATTAACTCCACACGATCTCGCACACATCGCGATGGAGTCGTACTGCCATTGGTCAAGTTTTAATGCTGGATCTCCGATCTCGGATCTCCGGTGCTGGCGCTTCTTTTTGCGCTGTCATCCATCGTGTCATGTTTTGTGCTTTTTCATGCCGCCTCTTTTTCTTTTTCATTTTGATTTTCCCCACCTCAAACCCGACCTCTCCTTTCTCTCTGGTTTTTGTGGAAAGTGTGAGAAAGGAAATATCTTCATTGTGCGATCAGCCGAGCGATCAGCGATCGACAATCCACAACAAAGTGCAGCCCTATGCAGCATTAATTGTGCCACAAAAGATCAACAAGTCAGGGCGTTGATGATTGGCTTCATCTTCATTAAGATCGGATCGGATTGGGATGCCCGTGGATGCCCGTTGCTGCCCGTGGAGTCACCTCACCGCAGGAATGTTAAAAACGCAAACGCACATTTAATTTTTCCATTTTCGGGCCGCCAGAAAATATGGTTTTGTTCCTTAATGTTTCACAATTTGTTATTGGCTCGGGCCTAAGAGGTTCTAATTGAGATGAAGGCAGGTCGGCCCGAGTCTAGGCATTAATTGAATTGACAACCCCCAGGTCCCAAATCGAACCGAAGACAGCAGCTGGCGCTATGCCCACAACAAAACACTGAAAAAAAAAATTGTTGGAAATTATCAGTAAGGTTTGTTAAAAAGTTAGTTTTTTACATACAGTTTTTGGCTTCTTTTTGTTAATTTTTATATTTTTATATAGGCCCGGCCCTTGTTATTTTCGGCCAAAGAACTAAGGACTTAGTTTTGGGACTAAGTAATTAGTTATTTAACAAAGGACTTAAACTTATAAAGATAGGAAAATTGGCTTAACTTATATTTTCATCTTAAAAAGAATATTTAAAAATGACAAATTAAAAAAGCAATAATAAATAATACACTTTGCAGCTTAGTCAAATAAATGAGGGATTTTTAGGTATTTAAAATATTTAAATAATGTTTTGTCCTATAATATTTTGAAGTTCTTTCTTTATAATTTAAAAAGCTTTTTTTCTGTGTAACAACTGCCATCCGATCAAGGAGTGTTCGCTTCTGGCTTCGAGTTTAACTCCAACTCCGTCTCCAACACCATTTTGGACCATTAAGCGACCAAAGCGGGCCAAACCTGAACACGGAAAAAGGTTAAAAGGTTCAACATTTCATTGTTGCTGTTGCCTTTGAATTAATTTTTATTGTTATTGTCTTTTTTTTGTTTTTGGTTGCTGTCGGGCTGTGAACTCAATTAAATGAAACGCCAGGCGATCCGAGATCGGAGATGTCATCGATTTTACAGTATGGAAAGCAGCGGAAAGCAGCTGGTGGCGCCTCCAAAAGCCGAAGCGCTATTTCTTCTTTTTGGTGTGACATGTGGCGACAAATTGAGGTTACGTATGGTACATATAACGAAGGGATCGGGAGTTGTAGGGGCCATCCCCCGATCTCATGCTGGGGTGTTGATGTGTGGCCAACTGCGAGCGATTTCTGGAACTTAAGGCCGAGAAGGGGGAATTAATCAAGGTTTGAGTGACGATAGGTTGGGGTAGGTCAGAAAGATTTTGTGATAAAAATTGAATTGGGAGCAAATGGTAATGAATGGAAAATTACAAATTAACAGAATTTATCTTTTTATCTGGAACAAAGTTTACTGTATAATTCCGCGGGTTTTTGTATTGGTAAGTTAAGCTAAGCTAAAGTATAATTTTGTATAAAACCATTGAGAAATCAGAGATTTTATATGATTCATATGCATTCCCTCCAATCACACATATTCATCTATTCATATTATACATTATGGAGATTTCAAGATTATCTTTACCTGTATCAATAAACGATTCCACGTCTATTTGGCCAGATGCATTTCCTCTTTCCTTTCTGCCTGCTGACCATCATTATTATCATAGTAATTATCATGATCACGGATGATGGGCCCAGTCTAAGTGCTGTGTGCTCCACTAGCACAACTCAATCTCAATCTGCATCGAAGCCTGGCCAGAGAGCGCCCCTGGGTCAACATCTCAGGAGTAGTCCAAGATGCGGCAGACCAAGCCAAAGAAAACCCAGGCAAACTAAACCAACCAACCGAACCAATCAAGCGATAAAACATCCAAAACTAAGCAAACAGAGGGGGACAAACAGCAGGGCCTGCAGATCGTGTGGATGTCTATATGGATTCCGATTCGGATTCGGACGACTGACCCAGGGGCGATCAGGGAACGGGTAGAGATCTTGGCGATCGGTAAATTTGAAAGAAAATTAAATCCGTAAATGAGGAAATCAAATATCGTAAAGTGCGCAGTCTTGGTGGCAAGTGGATTTCATGGATGAGCTGGAGGAGAAGGAGAAGGAGGATGGTATGGGATGGGATGTGATGGGATGGGATTGCCAGGGGGTGGGCGGTGAGTCAGGCACTTGCTTTGCCCATCTTCCCATGAATGTGAGCAAACAGAGAGTGAGAGGCCAAGGCAGCTAAAGAGATTTTAGCCTTTTGCCGCCTAGACCTGAACTTCTTCACTGAAAAAAAAACGTGTGCAGTCTTGTTCTTGGCAAACTTATGTAAGTCAAAAACTTTTTGTTTTTTATATTAATATATTATATTAAAAAATTTTTGTTTAATTTACAGTACAACTTTCATTGGGCAGATAGTATTGCGAGTTAAATAAGTTCTACGTTATTATAAAAAATAAGAAAATATAAAACTTAGATTAAGTAGCTTAGATTAATTAAATGTATTGCAAATAAAAGCCACTACAAATAAACAAAGACATATGCATGTTTTTATGGCTTTCTATTAAGTAAATCAATCAATCTAATTGAATTGTTAATAATTGTAACAAGGAAAATACCTCATCTTTACAAAATTCCATGTTTAATATAAGTTTATGGAGTATAGAACTCTTAAAGAAAATAAATCACCCAGTCTTTATTTAAGATTTTTAATTTAACAAAAACATTTGTAATAAACGTTTAGTAATATTTCAGATTTAAATAATCGGACCCGTTTTTTTTCAGTGATTTTCCACCTCCCTTCGCTCCTTCCTCCTTCACCACCTTCCACTCTCCGCTTCCTCCTCCTCCTCCATCCGATTTGTTTGCCCAAAACATTTCTCAATTCGCTGATGCATTTTATGAACGCGTGCAAGGCGCTGTACAAACAAAAAGCTAAATGCATTCTTAACCTTTTTTTCGCCCCTGGCCCTTTTCCCTACCTGTATTGGCCATATAGCACGGATATATAGTCTGGTATATAGGGTTAAGTCGTGGCGCGTGAGTTCTTCAAATTGACACAACAAACAAAATCGAGAATTCGAGAATACGTTAAAAAAACAAAAATCAGAATGCACTTTTCGGGCCAAGATGGGAAAATGAAAATGGCTTAATTAGTCGTTGTCGGTTGGGAACCCTTGAAAACGCAGACTTTTCCGTTCTCGGACTGACAAAATATTTGCCAAACTCTTTTGACAGCTGTCAAGTGGTGAGCCGGAAAATGGAAACGTAGCATTTAATTTTCCCCTCGGCTTTATTTTTTGGGGATCGGTTATCCTATGCAAATTTGCCGAGACATTTTGTGTGTGGTTGGGATCTTTCTCCTGCCAAACTCCATTTTCCAGCTCTCATGCATGAAAGCACTCGAAAATAAAAAGAAACTGTTTTTTGTTTAGCCCAAATTAAATTTTCGCCTAATCTTGCACATGTGAGGAGCGAGCAGCTGAGCAGGAAGTGATTTTCCAATGATTAACTTTGCTGAAAGGAGATTTTTTTTTGGCTGCACACGATCGACGGATAGATAGATACATAGATACATAGATGCTCAGATACTTGGATACGCAGGCGGAAAAGAGGCTCTCAGGGGCCGGTGATCGTGTTTTACCTTTTTGCTTATCATCAAGCAGACATCGCCGATCGGAGCTCATTCATAAATGTGCACAAAGTTGACAATCTTACTCAACTCCTGCCGATGCATAAAGATAACTGAGATATATGCGATTTAATGAGTCCGCTCCCTGCCTTTCAGCTTTTCCTTCTCACTGGGCAAAAGTATCGATTGCACTTGGCCAAACGCGGCTAAATGAAAAACTGGTACATTGCTGATGATCTGGGGCGGCGTTTCTGTTTTTCTCACACACACGTCGCTCGGCTTAGAGATGGGCGCGTGAGCAAGGGATTTGAAATTGTGTGGGACTTCCTTAAATCCGTTGTAAATAACCTAACTTGAAACAAAAAAAATATTAGGATTATTACTGATTTGTTTGAATTTCGAATAAAAAAACTCGAAGATTTATATTATTTTTTTTTTAAATAATTCATTTAGTACCTATATTTTAAAAATATATATGTCACTCAATTTGTAACTGATAAAAATAATAAAACTAATAAATTATTTCTTTATGATTATTTTAGTATACAAAAAAAATCAAGCTAGAATTATCTGTTGTAAAGAAAATGTAATTTAAAAAAAATCCCAAAGGGTTTAATTTAAATGGGGTTTTATAGTAATTTGAAATTCAATTCCATTTTATTGCGCTAAATAAATAGTACCCTTTTATTTTCTTACTAAAAAGTACGCTTGTTATTCCATATTTTAACGAGTTAACATATATCGACTTATTTTGTTGATTTGATATTTTTCTACTATAATTTTTTTATTCGTAATTGAATTACTATGTATGTAGTAGATATAAATATTTCAAAATATTGTTTCTCAAAAAACAAAAGCTAATCAATTTCTCAATTACGTGCTGGAAAATAAATTTAAATCAAAATTTTAAACAATACAACTAAGTTCATTTTAAAAAGAAACTTTTTGTGTCAGTTCTTGTACTTCAAAAGGGGTTTTCCCGTTAAAATTTACTTCTCGTGAAATTTATTGTAAAAAAAAAATAAAGATTGCGTGACTGAAGCGCTATCACGGACCCACCTGTGAAGCAGGTACAAGTTGTCGGCTGAAGAGGAAACAGGGAGATGTGGCAAGAAGCGGCAGAGGCGGCAGCAACTTTGGCGGTCCTTTTCCAGGAAGTTGCGCCTGGCGTGCGCGCTCATCGCAGCTGCCAGCAATCCAATCCCAGGCCAACACAGCCCAAGCATCCAGCTGAACTCTCATTCACGCGAGCCTCTGCCCATCTCACTCTGCTTTCTTCCTGTCTCCCTCTCGCGCATCTTGAGTTTTATGCAAATTAAGCAACGGCAGCAGCATCAGCAGCTACGTGAGTTTTTAGCCTACTTTATGGGCCTCGCTCAGTGTCAGCTTCTTTTTAATGCAGTAATGCCAACCTAAGACTACAAAATGTAGCTAAACAAGTGTTTAATTATATAATAATATCTTTTCATACAAAATTGTATATATAGTTCACTAGTAAATCAGTCATATAAAATATTTAAAAGGTAGCTTAAAAAGAAAATAACATTTTAATAGAAAAATATTAAATTACATTTTTAGTGAGCACCTAAGTTTTGTATCTTCTATTTTTCTTTATACACCTAATGGTAATTTAATTTGATGTGTTTACTATAAGCCCAGTTCTTCAAGATTATTAAACATTATTCATGTTTTATATTGATTTAAAATATTGTAAATATAAGTCCATAGTTTCGTAATTTTTGCAATTTATAGTCCAGACTCATTTTTATCGCCTTTTCTTGTATTATTATATTCCTAACATGCAACAACAATTGGAAAAATAATACGAACATTTTTAAAGAATTACAGTATTGGTTTGAAAACCCTTTTCTTGCCTTTATTTAAAATAAATAAAGTTATCTAATTAAATTACGTTATTTTATCAACCAAATTTTATTTTTAACTAATTTAACACACAAACCAATAGTTTAAAAAATAACTATACAAACAATACCACTTCTCAAAATAGCCTGGACATGGCCAAATTGGCAACACTGTTTCGATGTTGCTGCTGTGTTGTTGGTGTTGCTGTTGTTGCTGTTGTTGCTGTTGTTGCTGCTGCTATGGCACTTGTTGTCGAGCTGTCCAACTGTCGAGGTAGGTACTCGGCACTTAAGCACTGCCAGTTTCTGAGGTCCCCTCCGTATCTGTATCTGCAAGATTGTCGTGTACCTTTTTGTTGTCTATTAGCGAACAGCGTTTTCGCTTGGATATGGAACTAGCATTTGCATTCGCATGCGCTTGAGCGGATTTAGCTTAATTTAAATCCAAATCTTTGTGTACGCACTGTGATCACCCTACGGCTATTTATTGTTTTGCATCTCATCGCCCCATTGTGTCCATCAAGTATGCAGTATGGGTTCTATATCCCAATCCTAAGCAGGGATTCGGGCCAGAGAGTTCAAAGAGGCAGGGGCAGGGGCGTTAGGGTAATGCCTGGAAATTGGACTACATTTCGTAAGCATTAAGCCTGCCTGGGCGATTTCTTGAAGGGCCCTTCAGCACAACTATTTCACAACAACAGCCTTTGACATTCGCAAATCTCCAGATAAATTTCAAGAGGAATTACACACCCGGATCTTGACATTTTCACCAATCGCCTAAGTAAACATGTTTTGAATTGAAATTCAAGTTGAATCATAAAAATGGTCTCACGATGGAATAAGAAACAGCTCAAAGGAGATTTTTTTTACTTCCCTCTAATAAAATAAAATGTTGCCCTACGAACTTTCTAAGTATGCTTTTAATTAAAAGAATTTATCTGTGTTTGGTAATATATCTTTTCTTTTTTAACCAAAATACCCTTTAAATTATTCAAATGTTGAACACCTACAACCACCATTCCCATATCTCGAGGCAACTTCCTCGCATTTTACCAAGAACAACAAACGCAGCCAACAGCCGGTGAACAAGAATCAATAATGGTTATTAATAACGACATGTGTACTCAGTCATAAAAGAAGGGAACTTTAAAATGCAAGCCAAACTATGAAGGGGCTGATAGCGCGTACGCATATTGGAGAGATATTGTATCTCACAGATAACTTTGACTCGACGTACACAAAGGTAAATTGTGGCAGATATAGCCAAGTTGTAAAGAGTGCGCCATTGCTGGGGGACCACACCCACTTTCACAACAAAGCCCATGTCCCCTCCCCAGGGGGAAAACATGTGCTCCACCAGGAAACCAACAAAAATCAAGAAACAGAACCATAACCATAACCAGAAAGACAGACGTCGCGGGCCCAACCTAAAGAGTCAGTCAAGTCAGCCAGGCAGTCTGTCAGTATCAGTGCGAGTATCACAATTCAATTAAGATTTATTTTTTGTTGTTAAACAATTTGTTGTTATTGTTTGCCCCGGCCGAGAGTGCTTTATATTAGGTATTTTCTATATTTATTTCCCATTCCCATTGATGGGAACGTGGAAATTTGTTTGACTTGTGTCGAGAGGAAATTCCTGGAAATCGCATTTGCGGCAAAGATCGTTTCCTTTCAACTTTTTCCTTCAACCTGTTGGTGAGCGATGTTTAATGACAATATCTCTTTTTGGCGTGGGAGAATGGAGAAAAGTGTCTTATCTGCAGCGTGGGAGTCTCATTACTTGTTTAACCCAAGTGTTGTCCCCTTCTTCCTCCCCCCTGGTAAACACTACCCTCGGGGTATTTACGGCACAGCGATTTATTAATTAGCGCAATGCTAATTATAAATTTAACGAAAGCCATTCGATTAAATGTGCGAAAAGGCCGAGGGAAATATTTAAAAATTATTAATCGACGACTAATTGAACAAAGTTTTTACATTAAACAAAAGATAAGAGCAGCCCCAAACGGAGTCTGTTGTGCAATAAAAATTCATTTCAATTCGTTTACGCGTAATGAAATGGAAGTCATATAAACGTGGCCGGGACAGTTATTGAATGTGTATCTGTATCTTTGCATCTGTATCTGGCAGCCAGACAAAGTTGTTGCCCAGCTGCTGGCGTTCGTACTTGTCGGGGGCCCAGGGATGGGTTTTGGTATGGGTATATGGGTATCCCCCATCAAATCACATTATTACGAGTGTTTTGCCATTCAGTTGCTTCTGCTGTTGGTCTTCAGCTTTTTGTTTTAGCCCGCTGGATTTGTTGTTAGCCCCCCTGACTTGGTCTTGTCCTTTTCTTTTTCACGTTTTGTTTATCTCACCCCAGCCAAACATTGGGTCGCCCCTGTGTGTGTGAGTGTTGCGAAGAAGCTTTAATGGAATCTCGTCATAAATTCAAATTTTATTACTGCTCATATTACCGCTCAGCTTACGGATGGTCGGGAAAAAAGCCAGACACGGGGACAGGGGCCAAACAAACTTATATGGCAATACGATGCGGGGTATACATACCCACAAACACATGCCAATTCGGTCAGCAGAAAAAGAGAGTGCGTAAGAGACCCATTGAAGTGGAGAGAGAGAGGTGGATCCTACAGTGGTGCTAAATAGTTTTAAAATCAGCCAGTATCAACGCTGTTTTATAATCTTAATTACTCAATTTATTTAATCAATCTTCTACTCGTTTTCTTCTCGAATAAAAAACTCTTATCAGAATACGTCACATCTTTTTTTTGATCGAAGTTAACTTCCAACTTTTTCTTTTCTTAAGATTTATCACTTCAATGTAGGATATTACTTATACTCATTTAGTACTTTTTGTTTCTAACCAATGTTCAAACGTGTACTAATTAAAAGACAAAGAGCTAATAGTTTTTAAAAAATGCATTCTTTTCTAGAATTCAGTTGAAAAGCAGCCTCCCTCTGCACTTCTCAATTCATTTTCTTAAGCATCGTTAGTTTCCCCACCTGCCGCCAGGTGTCCTTTTTGGGCATAATTGAAAAGCAGCCTCCCTCTGCGCTTCTCAATTCCTCTTCTTAAGCGTAGTGAGTTTCTCCTCCCGCCGCTAGTGTCCCTCCTTTTCATTTGTCCTTCAACCAGTGTGCCTGGCCAAATGACAGCACACAAAACAGCGAGCTTCAATCACGCGCAATTAATCTGCTCGAAAATCCTTTTATAGATAATCGCGCACACAAGCTCAGACACTCACACACACTGTCGCGAATATCCTGTGCAGTTTTACGACAATTGTTATTGTTATTGAGGCATTTTCGAAATGAACAATTTCAACGCTGACGACCAAGTTGAATGACAACAGCAGAAAGAGGAAAAAAAGAGGAAAGGAGCTGGAGGAGCATGTCAATGATGATGACGACAACGACGGCTCCTGCCAAGCGTCTCCTCCTGCATGCATCATAATAATAAAACACACAGACACACAGAGTCGGACTGGGGACTGAAAGATACTTCTTGACGGACAAGGACAACTTCGTGGAATGCAGCGGAGCGGGGATCGGGGAATGTTGGGGGATAGCGCCCCAGGCGGTTCTAAAAGCGTCAACGCAAATTAGCAGCAAAGTGTAAATTGGAAATGCTTTTTTTGGTGCACCCCACACACACTGATGGCGAACCCTGAACGGAGTTGCAGGTGAGGATTGAATACGGTCTTGGGCTTTGAAGCCATGGGGAGCTGCCTTTTAGGGCCTTTAATTAAGTTGTTATTTGGCCTGCTGATTAGAGGTAAAATTTTTTGTAGCCTACACTTGACGAAAATATTTTATCTAAATATAAAAAGCAATCAAAAAGTATGTTTCAAAGAAATGGTTTCAAAGCCCTGATCAAATGCTTCACACAGTTTCTTTTAACGATTGGCAATTAAATTGAAGAAATTTAATTTGTTAAAACTTCAAAACTTTTTTTGCCTTGTATCGTATTTCTTAATTTAAAAAATTGTTTATATATGTATAAGCTTAAGTTAATATTATATAATTTAAAAGAAAACTGATTATCCATAGTAACGATATGTAAAAGAAATTTTTCTTAGGTGTATCTTTGGTTCTCACACTTTTTGATGGGCTTTAATGGATTGGAAATCTGTTTGCGGTTTGATCAATGGCAACTACTGATAGACATATAGACCAAAAGCTGTAAAAATGTCAAATTTGCGTAAGTTACGATCGTGTAAGTAGGGAAAATTTTATGATCTACAAATTGATCGAGCGTTTTTTTCTCCCTCTTGCGCGCCGATCAGCCTCGATAAATTTTCAAGTTGCCAATAATAAATTAATTGCCCATAGCCAACAAAAACTTGCCCATCTGCTTAGGCATTGGATTGGATCCATAGATGATCAGACGGTCTCGAAGTTCGCTTCGACGATCCAAGTGTGTGGTCTCCATCTCTTTTTCGATCTTGGATTTTGCTCTTGGGCCTCTGGTTTTCAGCATTTGCGTCGCATACGAAACTATGACAAATTTATTTCAAGTCGCTGGAGATTCCACTTATTTCTATTTCTTCATTAAGTTTTCATCAGTGAAATTAATTATTCATGTCTGAATATCTTCATATCGCATACGTTTTCGATGTTTCCATGCGTTCGCTTTGTTTTCAATTTTTTTCTTTTTGGTTTCTCTATGTCATTTAATATTTATAATTTAATCTTTTTGGGGGACTGCTCGTATGTGTTGATATTTCACGAGTTAATAACTTGATTAAACATACGTTTTGTGTGGATTTAATATATTTTTGTTTGTCTTTTTTTCATGTCCAGGTCTCCCCATTCCTTCCCCTCTTTGGGATCTGATCGCTGTGTGTGGGAAATGCCAAGTTTAGGATGTCTGAGGCGTAATCTCCATAAATTAAATTAAGTCCAAAAGTGGTCAAAGTCTCATTGAGTAGCTATTGGTTATAGCCTAGGGATGGATTTCAGTATGTTAAGAAGGGTCGTGCCCTATTTTCATGTGCTTATTAAATCACCTTCAGCCCAAAACAATTATCGGTGGTTTAAGTAATTAATTTGATATGCGGTTAAGCTTTATTTTATTCCGCTAATTTTAAGTTGTCTGTCATAATTTTTTTGTATAATTATTTTAAATTTTCTGGAGTCATTAAAAACAAGTTAAACTTATCTGTAAAATATAAATTTAAAAATTTTCTTAATACAACCCTTTTTGTCTCATTGTTCATGTTTAACAAAAACTGTTTTTATTTAATTTATTTAAGTGGGGACATCTGAGTAACTGAAAAAACGGATTTTCTGGAATTTTTTTGGCCTAATGAAAAAGCCCAATCGAAATTTTGTAAAGTAGGTTTTATAATACTAGATGCGAAGTACAAAAAAATTTTTTTTCGAATAAATCGAAAACAAAATGGCTTCTGTGCAGCATTTCTTCGTAGGCCCTTTTTCGTTGAAGGGGGTCCATGGCCGAGAAGGAAACGTCCTTAATTTTTGATCAAGAACAAAAAATCAAGTTTGGCTAGTTTTTATACATCAAAAGCTATCGACACACGTAGGATTTTTCGATATATTGATTGATGCAAAAAGGTGAGTGATTGAAAAAAAAAGTTAACATTTTCACGAATAAAAAAGTCACAAAATTGTTGATAAAAAAAAAGTAAGGAATATAAAAAAAAAATCCTACGTGTGTCGATAGACAAAGGTATTTTGAATATACTGTCGAAATTTCAGATCGATCGGTTAAGATTTGTTCGAGTTTTGTTCTCGGCCGTCTCAAAAAAAGTGGTTTCGAGAAAAGGGCGTTTAAACACAAAAGGTTCCATGGGATATACATACCTGTGAGGCATCGCCGCAGAATGGAAAATTTCGACACTTAGACACTTTTGCCGGACTCTATCTTTTGGTATGTTATTTTTAAGACCATAAAAAATTATTTAAGCGAAAAAAAATTTTCGATTTTTAAAAATTTTACTCAGATTTCCGCCCTTAAAAAAAATTAACTTTCTCTAAGTATAATACTTAAATTAAATTAGCTTTGAAAAATAATTAATAACTCTGCCTCTCCTTGTGTCAATATTTCCCTTACCTCAAGAGTTATGTTTTACACCCCAATCAGTTCTTATTAAAAGTCCATAAGCAATAGCAATAAAGCCGAGAGTGCGATCTCAAATAAAGTAATTAAGTCATAAAAAACACAAAATTGATTCATTTTCATCACTAAAAATATCTCAGACAAGAGAAACCGAAAATATCTCAAGCCTTATAAACCCGTAAACTCTCAAAGCAAAGCGCAATAATGAAATGCATATAACTTAATAATCAAAATCGAAATCAAATAAAATGCCAAACGTTTTTATTTCAACAGCTACGCTCATTTGGTGGCGACTAAAGCATGCAGGCCAGTCTCCCAGAAAGCCGTTTTCAATATAAGCCAAATGTTTCTATTAGTTACTGAGTTTCTGAATTTCTGGGCTTCTGATTGCATATTCATCAGATGTAAATCGCAAAACCTTCCAGTCGCATTAATCGTTATTCGTTGGTGGGCCAAAGCATTTATTTCATATTAATAAGCTATTTTTTAAACTCTGCTCGACATCTTATAGTGGCTGACGGGTTGCCCTATGGTCAAACATATCACCATCATTTGGTAGTATCTATATGATATGCTAAACAACTATTTAGAGTTTTGGCTAGTTTAGCTTTACTGATTCCCTGTAAAGTTAAAGATAAACAACGATTTTTATGGGGTAAAAATTGCTCAGAAGCTTCATCGATTCCTTGCCTAAATTATGATTTATAAGAGATAAAGAAATATGCTAATATGAATCATCTTAGAATCAGGAAAAAAAATTATCACTATCCAAATAAAACTTCGTAATTTGTACAAGTTTTTTCTATAAAAACATCTTCCCCTTAATGTTTTTCTCTTTGTTATTTGTTGAGACACAAGTTAAAGATCATTGAGCAATCGAATTATTTTTAAATATTATTAGCCCATTCCTAATTATTTACTTTAGTTGCATGTATTAATACATATTGATTTCTGTTCGAATATTTTTCATATAGTGATAGGGGACCCAGTGAGTGCCCAAAGGTTAGTCAGCCAGTCGACAGACAGTGTTCGATAAGGAGGTTTTGCTAATTAAAAAATGTTCGTTGACAGTTATTGTTATTTGGCCATATATCAGGGCATTTCATTGGGAATTCCGCTACCAAATTGGTGCCGAAGAGTGCCCACCAGTTGCGTTTTATGCTTAATTGAGTTATTTAAATATTGTATTTGGCCAGAAAGTAAGATAAAGCTGAGGTGGGTAGGCCAAAGGCAATCGGTTCGGTTTGGTTCGGCGCTCTGAATCTGAATTAATATCGCGTTGTCACACAAAAGTCAAACGTCATTTAACAAATGTTGATATGTTAATACCCTTGCCACCGGCGAGAATGCAAATCCACTAGATACAGATACCTACATTTTCGAGATACATTTTGTTGTCGCTGCTAACTGCATTTTCAGTTTCAGTTGGCAGAGTTTCAATTTTAAAGCGATTATGTTAATGCTGGAGTTGAATACGAAAACTTGTTTCCAATCAGCCATTATCAATTAACCGTCTTGCCTTCTTGCCGAATTTATGACCACCTGCAAGTTGCCCCTCACATTTTTTTGTTCTGTTTGCCCCCAAAGTCAAACTGAGTTTTCAATTACCACCTTTCGAAGTTTCAAATTCAAATTAATTTTCCGTTTTCCCAAGCCTAATTGGCAATATGTGCGCCCAATTAATAGAAACAAGAAAGTGAGAGAGGGAGTCGACCGGAAAAACGGAGAAATAGAAAACATTTCGCCCAAGGCTATTCCTGAAGTGAACGAGCCAACACTGTTTCAATTCCGGAGCAAAAGTTTTCCCAGTTTTCAGTTTAGTTTACCTTAACCCTTTGTTAGGCAGCGCTTATTAGTGTGAATTTTGAATTGAAAAATTAACAGCTATAATAATTTTTTTTAAAACCTTGTAACAAAATTTAATAAAGGACCTAAGTTGCGCCACCTTTCATATATTTTAAAAAAAAAAATAAACACTGGTCTTAGGTCTATTTTTTTAAAAGCTGATTGTCGTTAACATTTCTTTTTATTACAAACCAAATTTAACTTTCAATTAACTAAGAAATTTGTAGAGATATGATATCAAAATATACCTATTTAAGTATTTAACTGTGATAAACTAAGGCATAATCGGGTTAAGGCTGTATGTTGCAAATATGTATCACAGCCGGATGAAGGGTTAAGCCCTTTCCCTTCTTTTTACCACCGGTCGTATACGCAATGGCCAGGAATTGTTCTTTGCCTCGCTTTTCTCATTTTGTCAAAACATCACGTAAACAATTGAGCAGCTTCTGGGAAAAGTTGCAGAGCAGAGTGAGTTCGGGATGTGATGATTCTGAAGGGGAGAGGCTGTGGAAAAATGGAAGGGAAAAAGGCGGCCTAGCCAATTCATCAGCAATGGCCTTGGGGGCAAGCAGCCAGCCACCATTGCATTCAGAGCAAAGTTCATGTTGCAAAATGCACTCAGCAAGCGGAGGAGGAATGCTCACCTTCACCTGCAGTTCCCCTAGGTCCGTTTCGTATCGGAGAATCTTTAACAATATTAGGAGAAAGTTAAATGCTCTTTGCTAAGGGTTTAGGTTAAAATAAACCTAAAAAGATTTTTACTAAAAACTATTTATAGACTTCATAATAAATAGCAACCGTGTTAGTAATTTATTCATCACTGATAAAAAATGAGACTTGAAGACATTGGTGCTTAAAATATATCTAAAACTTCCTTAAATATTGAAAATTGTTTACCAACATTTTTAGTGGTATTTGGTTATTATATTTATGGAATACAAAACCTCCCATTTAACTTTTTAAACTTTTTAAACATAAGTACGGTTTTGCTGAATTTTTTTTTTAATTTAAACAAACTAATATAAATTTTAAGAGTTATTCTAAATAGTTATTTTATCCATACACATTTTTTTTATTTTGTTTCGATTTATTTTTTGAATAGAAGTAACCTTCCGCTCCTCTTTTGCCTTTATTACCCCTAATTCAGAGCACTGAAAGCTAATTGTTTTGATATGTAAACCAAAAGCAGAGCCAAAAATCAACACGCAACATGGGGCAAGCTCAAGTGCAGCTGGTTGGAAAGGGGTAAGAGGGGGATTCTCTGCCCTCGAAGGAGAATGAGAAAAGAAGGAGAAAGGGGCACCATAGAATCGCAGCCCTCGGCTCGTTGAGCATACGACGCGTGTTGCACGCCCTCGCCGTTGCAATCGTTATTGTTATTGCTGCTGTGGCGCTGATGTTGCTGTTGTGCGGATGCTGCTGCTGCTGCTGTGCCTGCCTCACTGTACTTCTACGTTCTGCCCCTGGTGTTCCCTGTGCCTCATTGAGCATGGTTATTGCCAAGCTTTTTTGTGCTAATTAGCCACGCTGCTTCATGGTTATTAAGATTGCGTCAAGTGTACCCTGCACCACTGCAACCACTCCCTCTCCAGATTCCATTTCCCCACCCTTGAACCACTCCCAAATACCACACTGAAAGCAAGATATTTGGACTTGATAGTTAAACTTTGCTTATTTACATTTTTTAATACGAAACGTTTACTAAACTTGTTAGGTAATCCAAAGGTTTTCTCTGATATTCCATTGGTATTTTTTACCATACTTAAATACTACAATTTTCTTAAGGCCAAATGCTCTTCAAATCGTATTGTTGATTTTAAATTCGGTTAGTCTAGATTTTATTATTTCGAATCTTCTTAGTTAAATATATAAATTGTTTTCTGTGCAAATTGTTGGTTGCTGTGCTCTTGGCAGCTGCGGGCGCTTTCGCATTTTGTAGCTGCCACAAGGACGCTGCACCAACGGGAGAATAGGCCTTATTATATGGCGCACGCATCCTTCAACTTCAACGGTCGTCGGTGCAGCGAAGAGCGCTTGAAAAAAAACGAGACCCGAACCAGGTGTATCATTCCAGGTAAGACAAAAACACAAGAAAATATGGGCAAGCGAAATCAAATGCATCCAAATGAAATTGAGACTGAAATTGTGCAAGTACAATTTTTAAGACGATACACATATTTGTACAATTTACGGTAGGAGAAGTATTTTTTTGCGCATTTTTGCCCATTCAGACTTAGTTTTTACAATGAAATCAAATACCATAAAAAGAAAAATATAAAATAAAATAACAATTAAATTGTACACACATATGTTTGTTTTTAAAAAAAGGTTGAGAAATATATCAAAAAACTGAAAACAAGAATTGCAAAGAAGCTGGAAAACCTAAGGTCTAAAATGAAGATTAAAATAAATACAACTTTATTTTTACAAACTAAGTTTTAAATTTAGGATTTTAATAGATTTTAATGTTTATTATTTTATTATTTTTATTTATTTTTTATTATACTTATATTTTACTTATATTGTATTTCTACATATGCTTAGAATGGGTTCATGTCTTGGCTAAGAACAATGCTTTCCTTCGCAATGCAATAGATGGCGCCACTAGGGCTGGTTTGCTGATTCAAATACAAACAAGAAAGGACGCTTTAGTCGGGTTTCCCGACTGTCAGGTTCTCGTTACTCAATCAATCTTAAAATAAGTGTTGCCTGGTTTCAAGCGCAATAAATTTTTAACGCACTTGTATACACAATTTCTTGAAACTAGCCAGACTTTCAAAATTTTTGAATATCAGTGTAGATATTTTCTATACAAAAAAGTAAAGGCCACTTTTCTGTAGCATTAAAATGTGGGCACCACAGAGTTTCGCGGTTTGTGGACGTTTAAAGGGGCGTGGTCGGGCTTAGGACGAAGATCTTAAAGTTGGGATTTTTAAACCTCGTAAAATAAAGTGAGTTTTAATAATTTTCGTTTATAATATTTGTATCGATTGCCTTTTATAGTTATTTATATATTAAATGGAACATTTTGAAGAAATAACTTAACTTTAAATGAGTTCAGGTAACATAAACCAGAGAAGGGCCATACTTTAAGAGCCTAAGAAAAAAAGTGGACTCATTGGTTTTATTTATGGTTTGCAAACTTCGATCAGTTTTAAAAAAATGAAAGAGACTTACTTAAAGAAACTCGCGAGCGACAGTATCTTAATTGGAAGGATTTAACAGACTTAAACAAAATAGTTCTTTATAGTTGACATTATCACAAATTAATTTACAATTTCTTATTAATTATACCCAATGGCCATTTCTACTGTCTGTTTTAAGTTAGACGATTAGGCGCTGAGGTCACTAACAATTCGCCCCCTTACTATTCTTTACCAACTCAATAACCAACCTTACAATACTATTTATTTAACAAAAAATTTAGGTATCCTTTACCTTTATTTCGTTTGATTTTCCAATGGTTTTTCCTTTGGAATATTTTTACTGTTTGAATTCTTTATTATAAAAACATAGTGGGTAGAGTACACTTCTAACATGCACTAATTGAAAATATTCCACCTGCATTGTTAGCCCCTTTAAGTTTTCAATTCATTTGCATCTGCATCAGCTAGCACTTGATAATTGATTGTGGGCTGTCTATAGAAATAACCCCTCGCAGCGTATTCGCAACCCAAATCGGAAACCAGCACGCGCCACTTCTTCAGCTGCCTCGTTTGGTTTGGGGCAACATGTTGCTGGGTTCCGTTTCACAGGTTGCCAGGATTGGATTGGATTTTTTGTTGTAGCCGTTCACCCACGAACCCCATCGTTGCCATCGACCCTTTTTTCAGGGCCCGCAGGCTCTTGACTTGTGCTAATTAACTGTAAGCAAAATAACGCAAAATGCGCTTTAATTGAATCAAAACGAAAACCGAACAGCATTTAAACAGTACTACGAATTCCGCTGGTGTAGAAAGAGGAGGAAGCAGCTAAGTATCCAAAGTATATATTTCCTCTGCTCCCTTTTGGATTTTCTTGCGTTTCTTGCGCCACATTAAACACACACTGGGGGCGTAGCGAGTGGAGTTTGGGATAAAAGTAACCATTTGACAACATCATCGCCATGCTCCCCTTTTCGAGCTGATTAAATTGCTACTTACTTCAGACGATGAGGATGATGACGGCGTCTTCGTTTTGGTCGCTGCCTTTGTTCCCGGCCACCTTTTCAATAGCTGGCGATATTTTTCCTCCTCCTGCTATATTTTGGGCCAAATGTGTCTAGCGCTCGGCCCTCCCTCTAGTTGGTTACCTTAAGTGGCAGCAGACCCTGCCTATCGTGTATCCTTGGGCCGAGTCCTTTCGCCGCTCGAGTACTCGAACCCGTAAGAGCGTAAAACTATTTATGGATATTTGCCGCATAAACAAGTTGACCCGAAGGTCTGAGGTTGAGGCTGCTGCGATGAAAGCTTTAAGAAACAATTTTCTTGTTTCATCCATACACTTAAATAAAAGCCTAAAAATATTTTTAAGTCTTAGAGGAAAATCTATCAAATGTTGGAAAGTAATCAAGTATAATTTAATTAAGCATGGGAAATGTGTTTTTTTAACACTTAATTTAATGATAAAGTATACAACGAGAAATACAAAATTTTAAGGAAATAAAAGTTGCAAACAATTTTGTTACAATTAGGTTATTAATAAAAAGAATTGGTTAAATGTTAAGAGAAACTTAGGGACACCTCCCTAAATATTCAGAAGTTTTAAAAGAATAATTAAACATACATTTTAAACGCTTTTGTCTTCATTAGCTTTATGAAAATAAATAAAAGAAATACTTTATTGCATTCAATTGTATTTTACTTATTTAGAAAAAATAAACTGTTTGAATGTTTTAGCTCTTTAATACTTTACAAATACTTAAAATTATATCATAAAGCAAAAGCAAAATGCAAAAAATAGTTCTTCACTGTTTTGCACAGTTTAAATGACCATTTTCTTAGTGTACCACATTGTACTTCGATTTTTTTTTCTATAAATCCTGGTCTTATCCTTTAAGCGGCTTAAAGAGGTTACACCAACTTATCGCATGTTTAGCAGCCGACGAAGCTCGAGGCAATGAAAAAGTTTTAGTTTCGATTGCCGTCTGGCCCCTGCGAGATCGCTTTCAATTTTAATGATGATGGGTTTATTGTATGATTTCTTTTCGCTTTGTTTATGCTGCTGCCGCTCATAACTTGTCATAAATTTGACAGGCAAACTGGCATGCGGGTCCATTATAATCGCATATATCTGAATGCGGGGAGCTCGTCTTCGTCTTTTGATGATTCCCACATAGTTTTGAATTGCAAATAATAATGACGCACTAATTGCAGCGAGTTAAAGAATTCCCGGGCCGTACTTCGTTCCCTTCAATTGGGGAGCCATAAAACAGGCCCGAAAACCCAAAGTACATTTTACGATGAAGCAATTGGCTATGAAATTAATTTTAGTAGAGGAAAGAAGCTGTTAGTTGCAGTCTTTGGGGCAGGAACTGAAATTAATGTCGCGTGCAGCCGCAAAATGAAGGAAGCGTCCCCTTCCTTTTTCTCCTTTCTTTTTATTTTTTTTTTATTTTCCTGCCAACTTGTGTGGCATATAGTGTCGTTTACCTGGCGCGTTCTTTGAAGTCGATTGCTCTTTGAAGTGCTCCTAGTCATAATCATAATAACTGCAATCGGTTGGCGCCCGATGGCCAATTAGGAAGTTTTTGAGAGAGCACCAAGAAGACCCGAAAACTGAAGATTGCTGACCACTTGAGATGATTGAGCGATTCGGGCCAACAACGAAAAACAAGACGTCATCTTGTGGCAGGTGTCTGTAAAAATGTTTAGACTTCTGCCCAAAAGCTTGGCAAGTGTTTGATTTACGTGTGTACGGCTTCTCACCCCCGACGAAATTGTTGTTTTCCATAAACAACTTCGGGAGAAATGGAATTTTCTTTTCCAGTTAGAAAAACACAGGAAATGGTTTACAACAGTTTAAAGTGAAGTTGGCACTTCAAAGGGTTTTTTTTCGGCGACAATTAGCCGAATGTTTAAACGAACCTCAGTCATGCTATTGTCACATTAGATGGAGCTTTCACATAGAAGGGCGTTTGATTTGCACAAAATGTTTCGACATTGCAATTTTACGCTACATTAAACATTGGCCCAGAGTCACTGAACCTTTCTTTGCATAAAGGAGTAATAGTTTTTGGTTATAAATACTTTAGAATAAATATAAAATCATTTAGGGAGAGTAAAATTTAAGGGTGACATTTTCGCAGGACCAATAAAGTTGTAAATGTTATACAAAGTGAAAGAGGTTAACAATTATTAATACTATTAATAAACTACTTTTTTTTTTAAGCAGTAGTTTCCTAAGAGTTGATAAAAATACAATTAACAATACTAACTCAATTTGTTTAAAAGACATTGATCGTATTTATTCCTTTATAGTTTTCTAAGTTAATAAACAAAATGCATTACTTTTCCCATAGTTCACCAAGGAAAACTATTGCTTTCATCAGATACTTGTCAAAACCCTGAACCCAAGGGATGGCTAATATATATCGATTCGTGCATTGACAGCACTTCAGCGATGAGATTAACTGATCATGCCTCTGCCGAATCATCGTCAATCACTTCCATATCAGCAGCTTAAGTAGTTCATTAGAAACCATTAGAATGAAGACCCGGGGCAGAGATTAGACGGCGTCTCGTATTCTCCTCCTCTTCATTCTGGGATCTCAAAGTACCGCAATGAAAAGGCACTTGAACAGCGATTCCCTCACCTTCTCTCCCAAAGACACGGGCCCATTGTCAAGCCAATAAAACTGGTCAGCTCCGTTTCTCGATTCTGGGGCCTCGACTTTTTGTCCCATTCTCATACCCACCCATTCCCATTCCCATCGGACAGACAGACACTTATCTTTTTGGGGGTTCGGGGGGGCGCTTGTACTTGTACTTGGGAGTGTAAGTGTAAGTAAAAGTAAATTAGATAAACGTCGAGAACGAACAATCAAGCCATACACACTGTATAAACTGGCCTCTCTCTCTGCTTTTCGTGGAGCGTTAAAATGAATCTTAATTGAACCAAAAAAGAACGACGGCGATGAACGATCAAAGTGGCTTTGCCGCCCCTTCTTCGATCGGTGCAGGAAATATGCCTGGTCAGAGCTCAATGAAATTGACAAATGTTTGGACAAATAGACAAACCAAACGATGATTTTTCCACCGCTGTTGCTTTTGTAATTAACTTGTGCAAATATTGGGTGCCGGTCAGGTAAGAGTTTATGCGGTATCTAAGGGTTTTGGGTCAAAAGTTGTAGCTAAAAAATTTTGCCCAGTGCCTTGCCCTTTTCGGAATGTGAGTAGAGCCTGAGAGAGTGGGGGAACAAAAAGGCAAATAACAAACAGCTAAAGTTGAAGACAAGTGGAAAGGTGAGTTAACTACACGAAAAGAAATGTTTTCACCTGGTGAGAAATGTCTTGAAAATATTTTAAACAACATTAAATTGGAGTTTTATCCAAAATGTTGTTTAGTTCATTGCCTGTAGGTCTCTTTTCTTGTAGGTAAATCCATTTTATTAATTATTTCAGGTAACAATTTCCCAAATCATTCAAGACGTTCTAAAAATATGATTTTATTAGTTCTAAAGCTTGTGTTTTATTTCGATTTCAGAACTGATAAGCAACATTGATATACAATATTATTAATTAGATTTAATTATTTTCAAATGTCTTTTATTTTCTATTTTAATTTATACTTTTAAATGTAAAATAGGACTATCTACTCCATTCCTTTTCTCTGTGTAACCGGATAAGGTGAAATGTGTCTGGGAGATGGAAATACTGACTGATGGATGGACTGTGCAAGCAAACACGGGAAAACCTCAGCAAACCGAAGCGAGGTTTATCTGGGGAAAAGATAAACTGAGTGGCCGGAGAATGTGCGGTAGCTGGGACAAGTGACTAACCCAGAGACACTTCCACATCCACTTCCCTGCCAATTAGCCACGGGGCAATTACAGCTGACAAGTTGTCGCCGTAATTAATGAAGTGTTGTCTATATATTGTGACTGCGATCAATTGGCGACACGTCGAACATGCAACATGTTGCAAGTTTGTCACTGGCTGCGCACGCATTTCGGGTCCTCATCATGCGCCAACCACGACCGCGTTTGCCTATCAGAACGGCCACCAAAGACCAGCAAGCAGCAAGCAGCAGCAGCAGCAGTAAGCAGCAGCAACAGCAGCAGCAGCAACACCATCGGCAACGGCAACACACGACGTCGGCTGTCGATGATTCAGTCGAGTGCCGAACGAGCTGATGGACGCACGTGTGGCGCGGTGGTTGAAAATCAAATCCCAAATCAGATTCAAATAAACAGCAATTCCCATCGAAAGCGAAACTCCCACAAATCAAAGTTGGGAAAGTGTGAAAAACAGTTTGCATCCGGAGAGTGGAAAATAAATAGTACATATAGTTTTCCCACTCCCAAGTGTGTGATACCTTCTGTGATCCGCGAGCTGTGCGTATGGCGAGTGGCCGGCCGGCCGGCCCAAAGAAAATTCCTTAAATGCGTGGCGGCGCCTTTTCATGTGCATCGGCATTGGAAAACCCTTAAACTTAGCCTGCCCAGATGGATGGATCGGCGGTATAAAGAAGCACTGGCGACGGCGTCGCTGGCGGTCAGCAACAATCATTGCAGCAACACGGCAGCAGCAACTTCCAAACGGGTTTCGTTGCGTTTTGATACGCTCGATCGTCGGTGGGGGGAACATACCTACGCCTTTTGATCTAGCGCTCTTCGATCGGAGATTTTCCGTTTTCCAAGGAAACCCAATGGGGAAAATACCACTCTGAAAAACGCACATCGCTAAAGCAAATAAATCATCGACGGCCGTTGAAATAACAAAAGAAAAACGTTTGAAGTGCCAATGTGAATATTTAAAAGTTTTGCCAGTCCACTAATAAGCTAGAAAAACAAAAATGTAGAAGCCTGAAAAAAAACCAAGTGGAAATCAAACGAAAAGTATTAAGCAGTCCAAAATAAGTTACACAAAAATAAAAAGATAAAAAAATTCATGCAATTATCAAAATACATAATCTCAAAATAGAATTTTTAACAATTTTTTTATACGTCGACATAACAGTTTTCTACTAACCGAAATCTTTTGACAAGCATACAAAACGTATAAATAATTATAACGATACAGTAACAAATATTAAATAAAGTAGAAACTTAGCATATAATAATTTATTAACTACACAAGTACTTACCACAAAACATCCACAATATATCACGCCAAAAAGTAGACTTTAGAAAACGCATTTAGCAAAATCAACAATTCAACAACAACAACAACATCTTTAACAAGAAATATCAAAAAAGTTACAAATCAGTGAAAATGCCATCGTCAACGGGAGTCTTTGTGCTGATGATCCTCACTCACCTGAGTTTGTGCCAGGTGCGACACGAGGATCAGCTGTTAATAGTTGGCCAGAACGGCGATCTCGACAGCAGCAATCCGGCAGTGCACCACCAGCAACATCCGCAACACCAGCAACACCAGCAGCACCAGAGCAATCACAACCTGAATAATGTGAACATCAACAGCACAATACTGAACACGTTAATGGGCACTAATGGTGTTGGTCAGGTGGTGAATAATTCACCTGGTGGCGGATCCATGATCAATCAACTGGGCAGCAGTACATCAAGTGCTCCCTCGGTTATCGGGGGAGGAGTGGGATCGGCTGGAAGCCCCTGGCATTCGGGATTAGGACTCGGAGTTCCTGGAAACGCAATGGGACTGCCATCGTCTCATAACCATGGCGGCAACATGGGCTCACATCACGGACATGCTTTGGCTGGATTGGCCAAGTTGGGAATCATAGTGCCCGGTAGCCAAGGATTAGCTGGAAATCTGGGATACGGTGGAACAATGCTCAGCCAAGGAGGAGGTGCAGGAGGAATGGGCTTGGGAATCGCCACCAACTCTAACAACATGGATATGCAGCAAGGCCTTTACAAGTGAGTCAATCTATAGCTATTCCCCATCTTAATTGAACTGAAATCTTATCAATTGATGGAGATCTTTCACTGGGCCATCAAATTGTTTTGTCCTACGAACATTTCTGCAGTCGTGGCATTTTACGGTCGCTTTTATACTGCTTTTTCTGGCCCCAACTCCAGTTGGACAATCAACGTTTACAATTATTAGTTGTGTGCGCAATTATTAAAACATGCCTTCATGTTCATGTTTAACCCATGAAGTGAACTCTGATTCGCTCGAGACTCTGATTTCTTGAACGAGCATCTTCACCCTCGGTGAACTCTGATTGCATAAAAATCGAGAACTTGTGATCAAAGTAAGTCAGATGTTGGTAATTAGGGAAATTAAAGGGCTCTGCCTTGAACAATACGAATATTTGAAGGGTACTTTAATTAGATTGATATTAAAAGCAATAATTAATTTGTTGGAAGATTGATAGCAGTCGAAAAAAAGTCACTCGAATTTTTAAAATAATAATCCTTATCCTCTACTTTGTGTTTCTTTGCTACAACTTTAATTAAAATGTGAAAATTTTGTAATATAAAAATGATTAAAAAGTTGCGATTTAGGTTCCACCTTAAATTATTTAAATATATAAACTGCCGTAAAAGGGATTACAACTTTTACTGAACACACAGTTATAAGCTACAAAAAATGGAAAACAAAATGTTTCTTTTTATAAAAAAACGGATTTTTCCAACCTTTGTTTACGAGACAGATAAATAATTTAAATAAGCTTAAAATAAAATTTGAATACAATTATGTATAATAAAAAAAAAGGGGTAGTTAATTTTACTTCATTATTTATTTTCTTTCCTTCCTTAAAATTATCTGTCATTAAACTGGAATTTTTATATTATTCCTTGCTTGATTTTCCTAGAATCGGTTCCAAAACGTTTCCGGACATCTCTTTGATCTGAGCAAGTAAATTGCCAAGTCAAATAAATAAAAATACTGCAAAATGTGCCAGAGTCGGCATTACACAACTACTTGGCAACCCTTTTCGGTTTCGTCCATGGGCTTGCGATCTCTGCGAGCTGCTAATCAGTTTGCAATGCAACATAAATACAAATCCCACTCAGACACAATGGCGAGGGTCCAAGCCGGGTTTAAACAATAAAGTAAAATTATTTATATTTATTTTGCTTGCGGCTGGTGCTTCTCGACTGCCTTTGCTTTATTCTGCGGCTGTCAGCCAAAACATTCTGAATGGGGGTGCTGCATTTGTGGGGGTATGTCGGTTGTCAAAATGCTGCTAGCCGCCTTTTTTATGATTATTAGCAGATGCGAACGGCAAAGACAGGGGAGTGGGCAGCGGCGGTGGCAGAGCGTAAATTTTACTTACACTTCACCATTAATTTGCCCACTGACAGGGGAACAGCGGAAGGGGGTGGGGGTTACCAGGGAGGGCCACCAGTTATTATTTGTCATTACAAAACCACCCAACAAAAGGGGGAAAACCCCATAATATCCTTGACTCAGAAGGGATGAGGTTGTGCACTGCGATTTGGTTTTCGAATCAGGAGTGTTTTCCTAAAAAACAAAAAAATTATTTGAAAAACTTAACTTGATTTGTATCACAAAATTAGTAAACATTTCTTAAAGGCTTCCTCAAGGAGTTAAAAAAAATTAGAATAACTCAATGTAATAAATCAATTTTATTAAACTACCAAAAAAATAAAAAAAGATTAAGTCAATAAAAAGGAACATTTAAAATCGTGGTTTTAATTCAAGAACGCATATTCTATGACGCTTATTTTATATCATTTTTTGATCTCAAAATAGCAACTCAACCCTCTTGTATAAAACAAAGTTTTTTTTTTTCAAAATTTAAAGTTGTTAAAGGTTTATACAAGTTTTCAAAATGTTTTATTTTATTACTCAAAAAGTGATAAAAACCTAGTATTAAAATTTGTTAAATCTGAAAAGTGAAGACTAGTTTTTTGGTTTAAGTTTCTATCTTTAACATTATATTAGTTTAACAACTGTAATCTTAAATTGTGGCGAGTGTATGTTTGAAGCCTTTTCCGCAATTGGCAATTCTTTTTATTACACAAAACTCCGGTGGGGGGAAAAGCTCCACTTGGAACACTTGCCGGGGTAGAAAGTGTTTCACTTATTTTACTTTGCTATTTTTTGTTGTATTTGTTTATTTCCTTGCGGGTTGCGAGGCACATGCGTTGACCCAAGCGGCCAGACGACAGAAATCGATAGACAGGGGATCCCATCCAGAAAGTCCATCCAGTTCCGCCTGGTTCCGGGCCCAGCTGAGTACTCAGTCGGTGTCCATTTAGACGCGCTGCTTGATTACAATTAATCGGCTTATTTGAGGAAGACATCGTTTGCAGTTTGCTATTTGCCATTAAACTGGATGGTAATGCGTGTGTGTTTCCCCCACTCTCTGCTTCTCCGAATACGAATTCCCCGTAGTTGCGAGCAGGTGCCAGTGGCAGAGCAGTGCAAAGTGCGACTTTATTGATTTGAAATGTCAGCACGAATCGCAAAAGTCAAATCCACACTCAAAGTTGCACAATACCAACGAAATTATGTGCAAGGGTTTCATTTCAAAGCGGAATACTTAATTGGTAGATGGCATTTGTGGTTATAATAACTTTGGCTTGGACAGTAATCGGTGCACTTAAAATGATCTTTATAAAGTAATAAGAGCAGCGTTCAACTAAAAAATTCTGGATATATATAAATGCATATTTGTAGTGTTTCCTAAATTTTTTGAGAAAAGCGCTTGACAAATAAAAATAATTTTTAAAACTCTAAGCAAATGACCAAAAAATTAAACTCTGTTTTTACACCTAAGGGGCATTCTTTTGTTTTTAAACTTTTATAAATCTGTACGTATGAATATGTAAATTATAGAAGAAAATACTGATTCCAGTATTCAAATTTTTAAATAAACTCGATTTTTTGTTAGAAACTTGTCTTTTTAAAATTGTTCAATTGACTATTGTAATTTTTAATGTAATTCTCCTTATAGTTGTTATTGTTGCCTTTATCTTTTTTAGCAATTAAATCTCTTTTATACTTCAGCTTTTTCTATCCATAGCACGCCCGTTTTTATAACATATGTCTTCTTTAAAACCATAAATAATAAACCATAAACCATCCCAAAAGGTCCTTTAATCGACTTTATCATTATTTTAATTAAGGCTTCAATCAGTGTACTTTTTGCTTATTAAGAAGCCATTCCTCCCAAACTAAGCCACTTCAACACCTGCTTAAACCGATTTGCCAACCAGGCAAATCACATCACAAACCCTCTCAATGCGATTTCCCCGATTCGAGCTGGAAATCAAAACAGGAACGAACATTGAGCGACTACGACTACGTGACGCCTGTTTACACAATCAATATGCACAAAATGCTGATTAGGGGATGTAATGAAAATTTAATAATTGCTGTCAGGGGGCACTCGATGATGAAGTTCCCTCACAGAACCAAAAGACTGGCGCAATTAATCTCCCATGTCAGGGTTGATCTGGTAATGAGAGTTCGTAATCTAAGAACCAGAAAACCCAGAGTCGAGCAAACAGAACCCTGGAACGGGAAAAGGAAGCCACGGGGTTGGTTTCAATTTCAGCCTTTTGACGGACCCAAAAGCAAAAGGCAAATAATGTAATAATGTTTGACAGTCTGCTTCTCCGTCGTCGGTTGTTTTGTTAACAGACATTTATGACATTATACGGCGCAAAATGATGTTGTTACAACCCCACCGGATCTGAGTTCCCAATCCGGAATTCGGAATCTGGAATCTGGAATCCGGAACCCAGACTGTCTTTGTCCTTCTGTGATGATGTGATTTCATTTGCCTTGCAAGCGGCAAAAATCTGTTTAATTGTGCGTAAGACAAAGTCCCTCCCTTCGCTCCGTTTCCAACTCCCAACTCCCAAAGTTAAATATTTGTCAAAGAGTAATTAAAACTTACTTACCGTTTCCTTGGTTGCCTCATCCTGGGTTTTGGCTTTCATGTTCTTACTTCATTGGACGACTACTTCATGCCAACTATGAGTGCAAGTTTCCATTGTTGTTTGGGACACAACTTTCCGACTATATCATCAATGGGAACTGGAGTTGGGGCTGTGTGCTCCTGGCGGAAACATAAAAATGCTAATTTCCAAGACACAAGAAAAGCCTTTGTTTTGGCCGCAAATTATGGTCAAGTCGAGGAGTTTTCCCGGACGGGTTTCCCCTCTCAACATTGACGATAACGATTATGTGCAAAGTTTTGTTTTTTATTCTCGCCGCAAAATTAAAAATATCCAGGGAAAATCTGCGACGACTGCAGTTGTCATCGCCATGTGGCACCACCCGAAATTTATTTGTCTCAATAAGACGACAATGAAAATGTCGACGGGTCTTTAGGTTGAGATTTGGGAATGTACAATTCAGGATGAGGAGCAGCAGCTGGACGACTTCTGGATCTTTGTACTTATATTTGCAAAATTAAATTGCAGCAAATTTCCCTTTCTTGTACTTATTCAAGTACTTGCTCATTTATTTACGTTTTATTAAGTATGGGAACTGGGAGAAGAGATACATATTTTAATCTCATACTGAAGATCCTATTCTTCAAGATAAGTAAAGTTATTAGTTATTAAAAAAATACTAATTTTATAGTTTGTCTAAGCTTAAATTAAAAAAAAAAAAAAAAAAAAAAAAAATTTTTATAAAAATTAAATAAAATTTTTTATTTTTTTTTTTAAATAATTTATATATAAAAATAAAATTTTTTAACCCCCAAAGAAATTTCTATTAACTAACCAATTCATCTTTAAAAGATTCTTAAATATTTCTTGTTCGAACCTTCCTTTTGTTTTTTGATGGGTAAAGCATTTCCACGTCGTTGTTTATTAAATATATTTCCAGTATATTTTTTTAAGTAAGTTTACGGCTTACAATTTGCCTGCCATTTGCCATTTGAACTTTTTAATTTTGTCGTTTTTGATGGCTGCGTTTTATGAGGCCGTTGTCTCTCAACTTGGACTGCTTCCCGACATCTTTTTTCCTCCAACTCCTGATGGCATTTCCGTTGCTGTGGTTTTTGTCTCTTAATGATAAACTGGGGTTCAGTTTTCGTCTTCGTTTTGGATTTTGTTGTTTTTTTTTTTTTGTGAATAAGTTTTCCCCCGTTTTGGGTAAATTCCTTTATGCCGAATGTCCTTTTGTTGAAATGAAAGGCGGGCAAAAGGAAAAGCTAAAGCTGCGCCATAAAAGTTTAAACAAAAAGCAGCTGCCAGACGAAGGCGCACAAAAGCGGGATCGGAGTCATAAATTGGCCATGATGGAACCCAATAAAAATGCCAGCACTGAAGATGCCGATGATGCCGATGATGAACAACTCGAAAGACCCGAAAAGAAACTGCATTTTCGAGGGTTGCAGTCGGAAAACAATTGCCACAACAATAGAATCGTCTCGAGGGCCGAAACGCAGCGATGCGTTCCCATGACATAAAAATGCATTTTCATGTAATCAACGGAAAGTGCGTAAAGAAAATCGCCCAAATGACTTAAACAAATCAGGCAGCTCAAAGCCGATTTTCAAGGCGATTCAAGCGTGAAGCCTAAAATCAAATAACAAAACACATTTTTAAAGGTGTAAAAAGTAAGACAAACTCAGAGGAGCAGATGCAGATACAGATTGCATACATTTACAAATGCAGATGCACACGTAAAAAAATATTCTTAAGGGTTTTTAGAAATCAGCTTAAAAATTATAAAAAAGCGAGGAACATTAAAAAGTCAAAACAATTGAAAACAACTACTTTTTGTGGAACAAATTAGTTTAATAATTCAAGAGCAAGAGCTAGATAAATTAATTATTGTTCCCAATTTTTATATTCTTTTTAGAAAACTCGAAATAAAAATTTTATTATTCTAAATTTTCAAAAAAAAATTGTTACCTAATTTAAATAATTGTTTAAGAATACGTAAGCATCTTTTGAATTTTATAGAAAATGTTTGTTTTAATTTTGAATGACTTTTGTTATCTTTCTATTTTGAAAGAACTTTGCAATATTTTCGTTATAGTGATATTTTATAGTAAGTATAGTTATAGTGATATTTTTAATTAGTGGATTAATTTTTTGGAGTGCATTTACATTATAGTGATATTTTATAGTAAGTATAGTTATAGTGATATTTTTAATTAGTGGATTAATTTTTTTGGAGTGCATTTACAAATGTGGTTTAAGATGGCAGCCAAGTGCAAGATGCGGTTGATTCTGCTCTCTGCCGCGTCGCTTTTTTATTTCATTTCTTGGAGTTTGCCGTGTTTTTGGTCGTGTGTCTAAAAGCGTGATGGCTTTTCGAGTTGCCTTTGATCTCATCTGCCTCGGCCTCAGCCTCAGCAGCTCTCTTCCCTGTTTTATCCATCTTTTTAACTGTCCCTGCCTCTGGACCAAAGTTTTCCCTGTTTCCCCGTTTGGCAGCGCATTGAGGAAGTTGCATCAAAGACAAACAACGAGTTTCCACACACAGATGCGGATACAGATACAACGTATGCATAGATACAGATACAGATACAGATACACCCGCAGATGGGACCTTGAAGTTTTGTGGACCTTGAGGCACGCACCACACATCAAAGCGTCGGAGGGAGAGATCAAAGAGGGGCACCTAAGCGTTTTGCCACACGCAGTTTGCGACTCCACTCCACTCCCAATTGCAGTCACAAACCCCCCAAAAAGCCCCCTCTCACCCACTTTCCACTCACATACTTCCTGCCTAAACGGTTTAACCTACAAAGCGGTGACGTTCCTGTTTTCTTAGCCCTTTGCCCAGGTTATGATTACTTTCGCAAGCGATTGGAGAGTTGTTGAAAATTATTTTTTGTTAGGAAAATATTTATCTTAGAATGGTTGGAGTGACGGCACAATTAGATGCATAAAATATAAGGATAGGAGATAGTTGTGTAAGCAAATGCTTGCGTCAATAAACGTGCTTATTAAATGATTTGGTTTTAAATAAATACATTCTTATTAAATAACTAGGTTTTAAATAAATACAAAAACCCTACTGGAACAAAGAACTTTTTGACATCAAATAAAAAAACAATACAATAAATCTTAAAAAAGTTAGATATATTTAAGTTGTGGATATGTGGTTATGATCCATAACATGAACATTAATTTAAAAGCCATTCAAAATATTTTTTTAAAATTAAATTTTACTTTAAGCCAAAGAACATAAGAAAAATTAAATAAATAAATTAAGTTATTTCTAGATTAAACTACATAAGTTGGCATAAAAACTTTAATGTACCTATTTGAAGTTTCCTAAAATTTATTTAGACAACCTTGCTTAGCTTAGTTTAGTTGGAATTTAAATATTTATATTTTGTTAAAAAATATATTGTCCTTCTAAGTAATCGGTTTAATTGAACTGAACTACTAAAAACGGGAACCCCTTGATAACCACTTGGTATTCATAAATAAGAAGTGACATGCAACAAATTTTCAAATACTTTTGGTTTATTTTTTAAGGGTATACAATGTTGTAACCCTTACGGGCAAGAGATCTTGTCTCCCTCGGATTGTCCCCGAAAAAATGTTGCTGCAACCTGTCCCCCCAGCAACATGTTGTCCGCGTGGCGGCATCCCAAGCACTTTTCCCCGCTTTCCCCGCTTGATGGTGTCTTAAAGCGAGGAGGGAGGAAGTGCAGCAAGACAAGCCGGCTGGCTGGGCTTTGATGTTGCGCCTGCTGCGGTTGCTGTTGACATAATTGGAGTTTTGGATGGTTGGTTCCTGGCCTGGCTGGAGCTTGGAGCGTGGAACTTGGATTGCCGGGCTGTTGGCACTCACTTTGCGGTACTTTAAGAGGCCCGGCACATAATTTGCGCAAATTAGCGACAAGAGTCATAGGCATGCCGTCAAATGCCGTCGTTGGCGGGGTCTTTAAGCCTAATTGATGCTCGGGCTTCAAGTCTAATGGTCTAAGCTGTTTCCCCGGGTTATTTGCTTTCATCTTCATCTTCAGAGGTGTGACCAAGATGATGAAACCGCTTGATGCACTTGTCCTCGAGTAGGTGTAGGTGTTAATGTGCATTTGTTTTGGGGAGGAGGATGACTCTATCCCCAAGATCGATACAAATTGGCAATTTAACCCTGAACAAAAGAAGCGACATCGGCGGCGACATAAAAACGAAACAAAAGCCAAACTAACCGAGGCAATCAGACAACCGAAAACAGTTATGGAAATGAGGAGTATCTGGGAAGAGAAAAAAGCAGGAGCTACGTAAAGAAGCCGCCGACATCCCATCCACGACATCATCAATGAATGCTACCCCAAAAAAATAAACATGTTTGGTATTTTAATTCAATTTGTGGTCGCATCGTGGGGTAAAATGAAATGGATATGCTGAGTTTAAGGTAGGGGAGTAATCTGCCGGAATAAAGGGATCAAAGTTGGTTAGTCAGCAAGAAAATAAAATGGAAAATGCTAAACAAGTTATCAAAACTGTGAGAAAAGAATAAGGACTGTCGATAGCCATGGAGTTTAAACACTTATATTAATTATTTGAATAAAATTATTTAATTTAAAAGTTTAATATTATTAAAATTTGTAAAACGCTAAAAAACAAGAAAGCTGAAGAAAATTACCTTAACTTAAAGAATTCTTAAAATTGTATTTTTAAGGAAACTACGAACACTCGTTAGATCAAGTAACTTTTTTATTTTACTTTTTTAAAATCTCTTTCTTAATCAAAGTTAAAAAAAATTATTTCACAACAAAATGTCACGAAAATCTCCAAAATGCACAAATTAACCAGGCTAATAGGGTGTTAAATCCATCAACTCTCACCCTCGATCTCAACCCACTCAGGCCACAAGAACTTTCCTATTAGCTCGTATCACTTTTGGGCCCATCCACAAATCATTAAACCGCACCACCACCCACTTGACATCTCAAGCTTTTTAGATCATAGCTGGAAACATAAATATCCACTTGACAAAGCGTTGTGTGATCATCCAGACACAAAACATATACAATACCTCCCTCCCTTTGGTTCCCCTCCAAAAATTTCACTTTGCACAGGCGAAATTCAAGAGCAAAATAGCAGAGCGAGGAAAAGAGATGATGGACCTTGAATGTCAGTCCAAGGAAAAAAGAGAAAAATAGGGAAAACGCCGCAGACTGAGAGGAAAAACGCTGATTGACAAATGCAGTTGGGGGAAAATTCACAGCGAGTTGAGCGATCGGGGCGTTGATGGATGAACAGAAATACGGACGGGTCGTTTACCGTAGATGTCTGAAAAGCCTTCCCCTTTCCACACCCCGTTACCCCTTTTGATTTGGAGGCGAATCACGCCCCAAATTAAATGAAATTAACACGCGTTTAATGTCAAACTGGGAAAACTCACCTGCCACCCGCACGCCCCACACACACAATTTCCCACCCAATTGTTTACTTAATGACGTTCATGTGTCTTTTGTGACTGCCTGTGTGTCATTTGTCGGCTTTCCAGCCTTTTTTCCGCTTTTCTGCAGCGAGTGAGCGCGCTGTCATAAAACGATTTGATTAAAGCGATTTTACCGCCGCCTTCGAGGTCTCAAAACAGACAAAAAAGATACGAAAGCCAACAGCTGGAGCTGGGAACTCCACTTTGCTCTCTGTGTTTTCCAATTAAAACGCAGTCCTGTGCCGCAGGCGATGCGCTAACATTTATTTTCGGAAATCGAAAAAATCCAAAGGGGGCAACCTGACTCCCGGAGCCAGAAGTTGGAGCCAGAAACCAGAGCCAGGCCAAGAGCGATGGCTCGAAAAGCGAGAGTAGGCTGTGGGAAAAGTGTAATTGATCAGCGAAGAGCTCATGCACTTTTTTAAGACCAAGCTCTCATTGTGTATTATAGCCAAAAAAAAAAAACTGTTATAAAAAAAACCACATGTATCTTATCGTGAAATTATTTGTCTGAAATTAAGAAATTAATAAACAAGGCGGCAGTTTACTTTTCCTTTTGTAAATAATGTTGTTTTATATGTTTGTTGCACCCTTCGTTATTATCTTGACAAATTTTTAAATGTCTACAACGACAGCAAACCTATTCTTAGGTCTGGTTTGGTTTATTTTTTCAGGACAATATTTTTTAAAATACCATTTAACTATAATATTCATTACCTCATATTCATATTCATACCTCTTCTCTGCTACGTATCAAACTGATATTTTTAACGTTTATTATAACTAAATAAAACAAGAAAGAACGCTATAGTCGGGTTTCCCGACTATAAGATTTGCGATACTCATTTTCCCTCTTTAAAAAAACAAAACGAAAAAAAAACGATAGAGTCGCCACCTATGGGGCTACATTACATTACTACTCAAGGCATAGCAAAATGTTCTATAACTTCGTTATTATTTATTAGAGCACAAAACGGTTCGGAATGTAGTAGGACAGTGCTCATATCATTATATTTCTTTTAAAACCGTAACGATTGCATAAAAAATGAGGGCGCCACAGAATTTCGCGGTTTGTGGGCGGTAAAAGGGGCGTGGTCAAGTTTTGAAACAAACTTGATCTGCGCTTTATTTCTAGAAGTCTGTGCCCAAAATTTGGTGGTTCTAGCTCTTATAGTTCCCGAGATCTCGACGTTTGTACGGACGGACAGACGGACAGACAGACATTTGATCGTTTACAGTATTTGCTTACTCTTCGAGTATCGCAAATAATTAATTAACAAACATTAAAAATTTATACAGGGACAAACATCTAATCTAAATAATTACAAAAAGATATTTTTCTGTTGAATGTATTTCAAAGCACAATGTAAACAATCTGCAAAGGGATTTCATATGCAAATAGCTCCTCTTGGTAAGTGTATCTGCGCAAAAGAGGCCAAAAAGTAAAAGTGGCGGCGGCACAAATTCTTTGTAATTAGTATTAAAATGTTTTCCGCTACATTTTCACTTGATTCCCTGCTGCCAGTCGCAGTGCAAGTCGAGTCCCGGGGAAAAGGCAACAGGCAGGCAGCAGTCAGATGCAGTCAAGCAGTCAAGCAGCCAGCCAGTTAGTCAGTTAGTCCCTCAGTCAGTCAGTCAATTTGTCTATGTGCCCTCAGGGCGCTTTACCATATCCCCATATTTACGTATCCCTCCGATGCTGCTCTTTCTCGCATGATTGAAGGCAACATGTGTTTCGGAAATTATGCAAAATTGCCTTTCTGGCCAACAGAACAGCAGCCATATAGCAGATGCCAATGGATGTGACTTCCCCTTCCCTTCCCCTTTCCCCAAACATCCATTGGCTTGTCAAACTCTTTTTCTCAGCAAGTGCATTTGCGTTGCATATTTCGCTGCTCATTATCATGGCGCACAGTTCATTTCGAAAACGATTAATAATGCTTAAGCGCATCTTGGCGTTGACAGTCGGCCAGCGAAATACTCGAAGCAAACCAGCGAATTTTGTGTGGTCACAGCAACATTTTTCTCAACTCCGAAAAACGCAGTTTTCTTAGCTTTTTCTGAACAAAAAATACACCATAAAAAATACACACTATTGCGAACTTTTTTTCGTTATTTAATATGATTTTCTTCATTTTCTAAACAAAAAATACACTAAACAAACACTTTCTTATGAAAGTAACAACACTTAAGAAAAGAAGGTTCCTAGTTTAACTTAAAAATATAATGAACACTTTTTCCTTATTTTATATGATTTTGTTTTAATATGTTTCATGATTTCAATAAAACAGGTTAACACTATTCATCATCACCAGAACTAAATTCTAAGTAAAAAAAATGGTTTTTAATGGCTCCGAACTAAAAAAAATATGTTATAAAAGCATTTGAAATTTGTCAAAGATTTCTTTTCTCAGTGTAGCTTTGCATTCGAAATTTTGTTCTGTGTTTGGTCATTTATTTGGCTTAGATTTGTTACAGTGTTGAGTGGAAACAACGAACGGAAGTGGCCAACAAATTGGGATGGCAACCGAGTGTGTAGTGGCCGATATGAGCTTAAAAATATTTTCTTAACTGTATTTTTAGAAAATCCTAACAGAGTGCGACATTCCCTAAAAGATTCAACAGCTTTCTTCACACATTTCCCTTATGTTTGAAAGTGCATTTGATTTGTGGTTATAAGTTTGTTTAGCATTGTTTATGCTATTTGTTTTTCTAGAATCAATATTCATTAACTGGAATGCAACATTTCAAATCGAAACTTTCCCAGTTCTGGACCAAACTATCCCCGATTAATGGGCCAATAATCGGATTTGTAAAGTTTACAAAACAAAATCAGACCAGAAGATGCCAGAAGGCAAGAGATCCATGCAACATGAACTTGTTTTATCACCTCATCACAACAACATTGTGAGCAACTGAGCTCAACTGATTGAATGCCTTCGTGGCAGCATTTGATTTGTTTAGAGAATAAAGCACAGACCTTTCTGTATTTCTATCTGTATCTGTATGTATTTGTATCTGTATCTGAATCTATGCGTGGATGCTCGGCCGTTGGTTGTGGCATCTTTTTTTTGTGTATATGGCGCCAACTTGGCCTCGTTTGTGGGGCGGGATTTTTGCTTAATTAGCACTCAATGAACAACTTGAAGAGCCGGGAAAGAGTCGAGGAATGTGCGCAATGGTACTTCAATCCCTCTCACATATAACATATAACCTGTAGTGCTGCATGTAGGAAAACACCACCTCCAAGGCCATTTTGTGAGCCGAGGCGATGGATGGGCGAGGGTTGCTTGTAAAAATCTTATGAGCTTTACGTGACCGTCCATTAATACATCATTGCGGCAATGTTAGCCACGCTTTCACCCCCTCACCACCCCTTAAACATTTCCCGTTTTCGAGGGAAATGAGCTGATGATGATGGTGTGGAAAGTAAAGCCGAGTTTTCTCCTGGTTTTTCTTTTTGTGTCGGCCTGCTGGGGGTGTGATATCAGGATCGTTTTTTCGTCATGGTCATAAAAACGCATTTTATGCGAAACGCATTTCAGTGGATCCCACAGCAGAGAAACGGAGTCTGGAGTCCATGACTCTCGTATTGAGTCAGAATTCTGGGTGTGTGGATGTGGGTTCTTATCGGTTTATTCCCGTACGTTTCACTTTTATGGGAAAGTAAATAAAATGTAAGCTAAGAGCTCCCTCGCAAACTTTTAATGTTGATTGCGTTTCGCGTTGATGTTTAATTTTTATGCGAGAGTTTTATTCAAACCTCTTCTACTACCACCTTTTTTGCTACACATAAATGGTACACTTTGGAAAATTTTCATGAGTTTAAGAAGTGTGTGCTTAAACTAAAGAAACTTGAACTTGACAGAAAACTAAGGGTAACTGGTAAACAAATCAGAGAGCAGTAGGGTTTAAGGGAAACAATTGTTGAAGCTAGATTTTTTAAAAACTAAACAATATGGAAATATCATAGAAATATCGCCCAGTAATAATTTTATAATTTTCTTGAAGTGTACAAAAACCATTCAAGCCAAGTCGCAAAATTAATCATTAATAGCTAAGCTTAAGCTTTGTTTTCCCGCTGGTGGTCGTTGCCTTGGAGCTGCAAAGAAAATTGCCAAGAAAATTAATTTAAATCTATTCGCTGGCAATTTTTATGGGAAAAGTTCAGAGAAGAGCGGGAAAAGCGGAGACCGAAATGCCAGCAATTAATTTTAATTGCCCAGCGGAGAGGAGATAATGTTATGACAATTCCATAAATAAGCCTCAATTTAGAGGGAATTGGAAGTTCATTTCTGGAATGGAAAATGTTATCTCGTAAATTAGTCACAAAATCTCTGTGTTTTTGGTGGAATACTTTGGCTCTATTCATAAAATTACCTGAGGAATTCACGAGGGCCGGAAAGCACTGGCGCAAAAACAACAAATGGCTGTAAAATGCTGGAACAAAAACTAAAAGAAATGCAGACAAATTGCTGGAATGCCGTTGAAGCATAAACGAGAAAATGCCAGCCACAAAAGCGGCAACAGCAGCAACACCAACAAAAGCTTCTAATATTAGCTGAAAAATAGTTTGGCAATGTATTCAATGAAAGGGAGAGCAGCATGCAATGGGTGTTGCTGCTGCAGTTGCAACAGCAGCAGCAACAACAAGCGGAAGCAGCAAGCAGTCGAAGATTGAGTGCAAGAAGGAGGAGTTTTTTGGATGGTTAATGGAGCAGATTCTGCGTTCTTGAAGGATGATAAATGTCAAATGGAACGGTTGAGCTAACATGTTGCATGTTATGTTGCTATTGGCAGGAATAAAGGCTTGGCAGCCGCAGCTGCAATCGCTGCTGGTCTAAATAGCACACCCATGTTGCTGGTGGGTTCAAGGTGTAGCCCTTAGATTGTAGGCTTAAATTGGCGTGTCACAAAGTGTGCACAGAAAAAAAACCGATATGAAATGGGATCAAACGATATTTGTAACTATAAAATATTGGTAAAGTGCTACGAAAAAAGATAAAAATTATACTTGTTTATCAAAATTATATTTTAAAATATTATATTTACCAGCATATATCAACTTGATATTTACCCAACTTTTTGTGTGTGTAGTGTTTTAGGTGTGCATTGAACCCCACCCGAATGGTGTTATCAGTATTCTTCAATGAGCAAACAACTGATTTTGCTCTTATTTCTAGCTTAAAATTGCACATCTAAATAAAAATTTCCCCATCAATTAGAAAAACCACTTAGAGCCATATAAAATCATATATTAGACCAATCAGAAGTTGTTGCTAATGATGTTGCAAAGTTGCTGCTGCTGGACAAATTGCAACAGGCAATTACAATTCAATTTTTATGCAACACAATGAAGCTGTCAAATGCAGGGAGGAAGCCCAATAAAAAGACTGGAAGAAAGAACAAGCTGAGCATTGCTGATGACACAAACAGCATGCGGCACAAGTAGCAGCAGCAGCAGCAGCAACCTCACAACAGCACCAGCAATTCCCAGCTGCAATATCCAAAAGGGGGCGGGGGCTTGTGGCGGGGGCGTGGCTGAGGTAATGGCGTTAACTGCTTGGGCATAAAAACGGCTTGCAGCCGTTGCTCTAAGGTAGCAACATCGCTGCACGGCAGCAACATGGGGCCAGAAAAGAAAGGAAGGAAGCAGCGAGTTGCTGCTAGGTGTGAAGTGTGGCCAGCGTACGGCTAAATCTATATATATATATGTATAAATTTATATATATCTGTGTGTGTGTGTGCCCTAATGTGAGGGTTGCAAGCGAAATGTGTCGTAAAGATTTTTATTGCATTTTTATGGCGCACACGCAGCAGCAGCAGCAACATCGGCTTCCGCCAGCAGCAACAGCAGCAACATGGCATTTTTGGTCGGCTTCGCCTGCTTAATGATAAACTTTAACGTTGCTTTTGCATTTTCCGATTTCTTTGCTTGCCACAGAAATCATTTTTGAGTAAATAAACCGCAGCAGCATCAGCAACATCCCCGCCAATGTGAGCTAAGTAAGCCGTTAAAATGCTTTAAAAACTAAAATAGAGCCCCAGTGCGGAAGAGCAAGTGGCCGAGCGACCCTCGCTGTCTGGGTGGGCAAACAAATTGATTGCTGCTGCTGCTGTTGCTACTGCGCAGTTGCTTGCTTTTTATTTTTAATCATTTGCCGCAACGTTTTATTAAAAATCCAAAAAGTAGCGACGTCATTTTATTGTCTACTTACTGCTCAAGTCCAAAATCCCATGCACAAATTTTATGAGCCAGCCCATAAAAATGCCTTTTACCGTTCTCCGTTTTTGTTTTCGGTTTTGGGTTTTCTTTTTTTTTTTTTAATTTTGTGCCAAACTCTCGGGGGGCACATTTGTTGTTGTTGTTGCGCCGATGTTGCTGAGGGGGAGCGACATTGTTTACGATTACAACTGTTTGTCGTCGTTGTGTTGCTGCTGCTGCTGTTGGATGATGCCAAAATTGATGACCATAATCTTCGGAACGGCGAGCTGGGCCAAAGGATGCGCTTTTTATGATGAAGCGCCGAGTTGCAGCCGAAAAACAACCACCGGCAATTGCTGCCCCACACATACAACCACCCACTTACACTGGCGAAAAATATACGGAATATTGGTCATCAATTTGTTGTCTTTATTCGCTTTTTTTTACAATTTTGGGAATCAGTCTAATGGTTGTGACATTTAACATATTTGTTTTAAATTTTAATATGAAGTTTCTTATTTGTAAACTGTTCTTAGTGAGGCATAGCAATTTTTGAGCCTACTGGATCTAAAAACCTATGTCTCAAAAAAATTAAACTTAAAATGAAAACATAATCATCAAATAATTTAATATTACCCTTTTTGAGTGTTTTAAGAAACTGTTTTTTCACAAAATATTTAGTACAAAAAAGTATACTTTTTTTTCTTATATAAGATAGGGTTTTTTGAAATAAACTTATAATCAATATTAATTTAAGGTGAAAAAATTATGTTTTTAAAGAGATGACAATGTGGAACTTAGGATTTGATATTTTCCTCAGTGCAACCACTTTTCCTTCCCCTGTTGCAACAACATTATTCATTGGGGGGTTCGAAAGAAAGCAGGAGCGGAAGCATATTTTATGTTTTAACGCTGCCGAAATTGGGCAGGAACAACAAGATCTCATACATCAGCATTTAGAGACCCCTCGTCCTGGAAAAATAAACGGAAAAGGGGACATTTGCCCGAAGGGGCGGACGTTTGTCTTGCGGTTTTCGCGCTTGCAATTTGGTTCGCTTTTCTTTTTTTTTTTTTTTTCTGACAGCAATTGTTGCTGTCGCCGTCGCCGTCGCTGCTGTTGCCGGCTTTTACCGCCTTTACCGCTTGCAATTTAGCGGCTTAAGCGCAATATTTACAACACATTTTGAAGTGTGTGTTTCGTGTGCCATAAAACGAATGAATAAATAAGCTGACAGGTGCAGGAAGCAGACTCAGCGAAAGATTTTAAAAGATCCAACAAATGACAAAAGGAGACGACACTGTTAAGCTGTTAAGCCAAACAAATGGGGTCCATGTGAATTATTGAAAAAGAGTTATGACCATTAATGGGGCTACAAACAAAAATTAAACCTTCTCTGGAGTTTCACAATAAGCTACACAAAAAAAAAACTGCAATTCAATAAATGCTCTATACGAAAATAAGTTGTTATTTATTAAACTTAAGATTTAATATATTTAATTAATATCTGCAAATATTAAAATTTATTATTAAATGTTATAATGGGTTTCGACATTTACTAAATATTAAAAAAAAAAAAAAAAATAAAATAAAAGCTACATATTTTTGGTAAAATATTTTAGTGGTATAAAATAAATTTAAAATGTATGAGGAATTGAAATTAAATTAATATTAATTATATGAAATTATAAAATAGGTAAATTAAGTTTTTATTGGTGATTCTATGTATTTTTTGTGTGTGTATATGAAAAGATATTTCCCAAAAATTCACGAGGCGAATCGACTTAATGATCGCCACTATTAACGATTATTTGTGCACATATAGTATCTGAGAAAACTGCTCGTCTCTCAGCAAATTGCCCATAGAAATGACGCCTCATTGGCCCCATTCTTGCTAGGCAAGCAAGCAAGCACAGAAGCAACAAGCACAGAAGCACAAAAGCATAAAATCAGAGAATCCCAGAAGCAGCGCCTTCTGCTTCATTTGCCGGCCATCAATTAAAGCCAACCGACCGCGTCGCGTTTTGCCTAAGTTCATCAATTTTCCGATCCGATTGGGTTACAGTATTTGCACTTGCGCTTTAATTGAACGTTTCGGGCCTGGGTAAATTATGTGACAGCTCCGCCAAAAGCAAACAGAGGAAACCAAAGCAAAGCAAAGCGACCAGCAAACAAACAAACATTTGCTCGCCACCCAGAAAAGAAATTGACTGGAGAGTCGGTAGCCCAATGCAAGTCAAATGTTTTAAAAATAAGCAATGCATTTGGGATGGTGAAAGAGGGACGGTGCGTGGCTGGCAGCTGCATTTATGTTTTGGCAATAAAATGCAAATGGTAAAAAGTCCATACAAAAGTTCAAGTCGAGAGAGCATTTTCAGCTTTCGATATGCTTATGCTACTTTAAAAAAGATTTTATGTGTGCCTGCCTGGGTTGATTTCAGTTTGTATCCTCTTCTACACAGAGAAAAGTGTAACATTTTGTGGTTTTAAATTGTTTTATAGCTTACATACAAAATAAGTCATACAAAAAAATTTATATTTATTAAGGTAAATTAAAAAAAGTATAGATGGTTAAAATAATAAAAATAATAATAACAAAATAACACTATAAAACAAAATTTTGGTAAAGGAATTTTTAATGAAAGCGGTGAAAGGAACAAAAAGTAACTAAAGTGGTATTTAACAAAATATCGGTGGATTTTAATTTTCTGTATTTCTGTATTGCAAAATTAGCAAGTCTACATTTTTATAAACAAAAATTCAATTTCAACAGCTTAAAAAAAATAAAGGAAGCTTATAACAAATAGCTTTTGCTCATTTAAAAAAGAAAACTTAAGGAGAGAGATTTCAAAATATTGACTTCTTAATTTGTATCTTTTCTGTGTATATTTCTGTTGTGCTTTTCGAACTGCTTCCAATCGCCGGCTGCTGCAGTTGCTTCCTCTGCCTCCTGTTGCTGTTGCACATTTGCTATGCTCTTTGGGGCCAGCAGCAACTAAAAACTGTAAAGTCCATAAAATGCTTTTGCCGCAGCACAAAGGGATTTATATATGTGCCTGGGTACCTGTGTGTGTGTGTGTTGAATATTTTACGTTTCTGAAAATTTGATGAATCTCCACAAATGCACAGAGAAAATGAGGGAAAACCCGGAGAAGAAGAGCACTCAAAGCAGCAGCAGCAGCAGAAACACACAACTTCAGCGTCATCATCGCACGAGGAAAATGTCCATCAACACTTTTGTTTTATGGCGCTATCTCTCTCTCGGCCCATCGCCCCATCTCTTTCTCACGCCCCCACATGTTTGCTGGCACACATCCGTCCGTCCGTCCATCAATTTGTTGTTTGGCCTAACCACCAACTCTTCACAGTTTGTTTTGCTTTGTGGCCATTTTAATGGATTTCGACTACTTTGTATCTGGAAGATACAAATCTATCTTTGCTGCATGCGAGTGTTTAGCTGGCGGCTAAAATTTGAGAAATTTGAGGTACCTACTCTCCTGCAGTCTGGCTAATTGTTTTACCCATTCGGCCCTGTTTTGTCAAAAGGATTAACTTCATATTTCCCTCTATCTGCCCCTCGTTCCCCCACTGGGCTTACCTCTTGTAATTCCTCAATGTTTTCAATGGCTAAGGCGACATACATACATTATCCAAACTTGAAATGGGTAAAAGGGGAGTCATGTATTGTGGGCTTTGTGCTTTGGGCTAATGCGCTTTGCACTGCACTTGCCACAGCAACAGAAACAACAGCCAAATCGGATGTGATAACAATACAAAGCTTACATGACGACTTACATGGGCTTTGAGCTGTAATTGAAGACCCCAAGGGTGTTGGCTGTGGTATTACAAAGTCACAATAGAGCTTATGGGGGAGAGATCAACAGATCGACACATGTCAATTCAAATATATTATAGTGTACTTTTTAAACCACGACAATTCTTAAAATATCTAATGAGTTAAGAAAAATACTTCCCAAATTCGACACAAAATAACATTTTTTAAGATTGGGCTTTTTCTGGTTTGTACGAGTACTTTTTAATTTATAAGATTGTATTTCATTTGAAAATTCTAAAGGAAAAAGTTCAAATTATCTGGATACAGGGCATACAGTTTTTGTTTGTTTCAACTAAACAACTAAATCCCAAGTGTACTTTCAAAGCGATTGTGCGTTCCTGATTTTAAATCCCAAATGTACTATCAAAAGTGCTTTATAAAAATTATTATTCTTTCATTTATCGCCACTGAGAAAAAGAATTAGTCTTTAGTCAAGTCAAGAAAATTGTGGAGGTCCGGTTGAGCGACTATAAATATAAGCACATATATAATAAACATTTATCAGCTGATTATCGGCTGTTGTTTAAAAATATTTCAAAGAACACATTATAATAATAAATACCATCAAAATAATGTAAAAGCTGTCCAAAATTTTCCCACAACCAAATTGAGAGCCATTCTGCTTCCACACAACCCAATCAAATTCCAAACCAGACTAGCTTTCCGTCAATCGACAAATGATATTTTAATCAAGCCGAAAACTACGTCAAATATCGAAATAAAACAGCGGGAGATAAATAGATAAAAATTGGCCAGCCGCAGCCACAGATTTGTGGATCCAAACAAATGCCACAAGTGTAGCCAAAAGCCAAAGCAAACAACTTGTAAACATTTCAAACATTCAATTAATTAATTAATTGCGAAAATGTGGCAAATTAATTTCACATAAAAAGTGAGCACGCGGAAAATGTAGCACAGATCCGAGTGGAATATTATTAACAGACTTTTAGTGGCGAAAGTTGAGATAGAAATGGGGAGCAGATGAACCGGAGAATAAGAGAGGAAAATCGGTGCCTGGAGGCGCAGATGGAGACGGAAATAGTCAGATGGTCCGATAGCCACAGATATGCTGAGCTCGTTACTCATACGCCAATTTACGATGCACTTAAGTTTTATGAGAATTTAAGATTTCCTGCAAATCAGCATACTGTAAAACCCCGAGGGGAGTGGGTGTCAGTGTTAGTGCCAGTGCCACAAAGTGATAACCGAAGCTGGACAGGAAGCGGGTGAGGTGAGGCGGCGGCCTCTTTTTGAAATACGTTCTCATAATAAGCTCTTTAATAATTGGAAAAAGATACGTATACCATCGTATACAACAAAACAATTCCAGTGAACTTCTTCCCCTTATTCCTAGAAGCCGAATCAGTGGAAAACTGATAAAAAAAAAGCCTACTTGGATATGTTTGAACTATATGTTGTAACTTTTGGAAAATTAAATAAACGTTCCACGTTTGTTGCTTTATTATAAGCTAATAAAAAGTTTACTGTGTAATTCTTGAAGGTTGTCTTTTATTGGTTATCCACAATTTTTGTTCAAAAATCATTCCATTTATGGGTAAAAATTCAAATTTACTCCAATCTGGTATGGAATAGTTAGCCAGATATGCGCTAGATGGCGCTAAAGAAGCGTATGTAAAATGTATGTAGAATTTATAGCTGCATAAATTTCCGCTAGATGGCTTAGATGTAGAATGTAGAAAAAACAAAACACAAATCAAACACAGAACCAAAGCAAAACAAACAAAAACCAGCACAAAGTAAACACATAATTTAATTTATTTGATGTACGAGCGTAAGCGAAAACTTGTTGCTGTTGCGCTAACACCCTTAACAAACATATAAAAAATCCTATTTTAAGTTCGTCAACTGATTTATTAATTGCTAATTAGATCTACACACAGAACACTTAAAAAAAAATTTGGGTTTTGTTTGTAATCGGTTTAAATATAGTCCAAAGAAAATTTGGAAAGATCCCCAAGAGAGCCTGGAATTATCTTCTTGTAACATTTTTAAACAGAAACATTAATGCTGCATAAATTTACTCATATCAGCTTGAACTTAACAAACCAATTCCCATTATCCACTTTCAGCGAACACTTCATCTCGGAGCACACGGTGATGGCCGTCTTCACCTCGCAGGGACAGGTGGGTGGACCCTGCAGATATATGCCGGCCACGCGGCGCCAGAACCACCAGTGCCGCAAGGAGACGGGACTCCCGGGAACCCTGAGCGAAGCCCGCCGCCTGGCCACCACCCACTGCGAGGAGCAGTTTCGCTACGACCGCTGGAACTGCTCGATTGAGACGCGTGGCAAGCGGAACATCTTCAAAAAGCTCTACAAGGAGACGGCCTTCGTCCACGCCCTCACAGCCGCCGCGATGACGCATTCGATTGCCAGGGCCTGTGCCGAGGGCCGGATGACCAAGTGCAGCTGTGGCCCCAAGAAGCACAATCGGGAGGCGCAGGACTTCCAGTGGGGCGGGTGCAACGACAACCTCAAGCACGGCAAGCGTGTGACACGCAGCTTCCTGGACTTGCGCGGCGGCGAGGGGGACGAGGTCAGCGAAATATTGCGACATGACTCTGAGGTAAATATGTTGTTCATCTTGTTAACTATATGAACCAAAGCTCTAGATATTAACAAAAATAAAACCAAAACATATTACACAATAAGGCTTGGCATGTGTTGAATTTTCCGTTAACAGCTTTAATATTCTTACAGGTCGGCATCGAAGCTGTCTCCTCGCAGATGATGGACAAGTGCAAGTGCCACGGCGTATCCGGCTCCTGTTCGATGAAGACTTGCTGGAAGAAGATGGCGGACTTCAATGCCACGGCCACGCTCCTTAGGCAAAAATACAACGAGGCCATCCGAAAGGCGCCCAACCAGAGATCCATGCGACAGGTACCTTCGAGTCGCATGAAAAAGCCAAAGCAGCGACGGAAGAAAGTGAGTTTCTAATTTAATTTTTTTAATTGACTTTAAAATTTTTCAAACTTTAGACCATAAATAGGTTACAAAGATTAAAAAAAATTAAGTGAAGACTAAAAAAATAATTCAAATGATTGTGGATTTATACATTTTTGTTTAAAATTGTGTCTATGCCTTTCTTGTATATTTAGCCAATCCAAAACTAAAATTAATATTATTACACGTACATGATGAACTTATATCATTTAGGATTTAAAAAAAACGGTGAAAGATGAGTGCCTCTCACTCAATCAGATACATAACAAATTTAAATTAAAATTTTTAAAATACTGATTTTAAATATCTTACTAAATTCTCTGTTACATAAAAAAGCTTCTGAGTAAAGTGTTCACCCCAGTTTTGGTTTGATAAAGGCGTTCCTACTATTCCTTGAAAAAGAAATAATATCTTCAAAATATCTCCACTTGCAGCCACAACAATCTCAATACACGACGCTGTACTATCTGGAGACCTCGCCCTCCTACTGCGCGGTCACCAAGGATCGGCAGTGCCTGCATGCGGACAATTGTGGGACTCTGTGCTGTGGGCGTGGCTACACCACGCAGGTGTTCAAGCAGGTGGAGAAGTGCCGGTGCCGGTTCAACAATGGACGGTGCTGCCAGCTGATTTGCGACTACTGTCAGCGGTACGAGGACAAATTCTTCTGTAAATAGACGGGACGGACGCCAAGTCTTCTCGTCTTTCGCCCCGCCACTATCACTTTGTTCCCGTCTCCGAAAGCTGTATCTCTATCCTTGTGCTCTTTGAAAATGTAATTTGTAAAGTTTTTTTCTACCTTTATGGCTTGTAATTTTTTTCCATTCCTAACAAATATTACTGAAATGATAAGCAAATGAACGAAATGATACGCAAATCGATAGAAAACGCTCAGAAAGCTAAGGCTCAGCTAATGGCCAAACTCACCCACTCCCACACATACTCACATGCATACACACACAGACACACACAAGCGCATACATGCATCTATCTATAAAATTACTATGTAGTAAAAATTAGCTACCGTCGCAAAGAAAAAATCTCAAAAAAATCGCAAAACTTCATTAAGCTAAAAGGAAAATCCACAAAAAAAAACACAGATACACACACACAAAGAACAACAGAAAAGCAGACGCTAACAACACACAGCAACAAAAACGAAAAACAAAAACAATTTTAATAAGTATTTAAACATACAAAACAAACCAAAAAAAAAAATTACAAAACTGAAATGAAATAAAAAGTTTCACATAAAAATAAAAGGTGACGTTTTATTTGTTGTTAAGGTGGTATATAATTCTTTCCAATGGTAATGGGCTTTTCACAAGTTAAGTGAACTTAAACCTTTCAAAGGCTTTATTTAAAACTACGAGTGCAGGCAATATAAATGCAGTCGCGAAAACGGTCCTTAAAATTGTAATTTATCTAAATTTAAACAAGGAAGAACGCTATAGTCGGGTTTCCCGACTATAAGATTTGCGATACTCATTGCGGTTTGTGGGCGTAAAAAGGGGCGTGGTCAGGTTTTGAAAAAAACTTGATCTGCGCCTTGCTTATAAAAGTCTGTGTGCAACATTTGGTGGCTCTAGCTCTTATAGTTCCCGAGATCTCGATGTTCGTACGGACGGACAGACAGAAATTTGCACGTTTACAGTATTTGCTTACTCTTCGAGTATTGCAAATTATAATTAAAGAGGGCGGCGTTCTTTATTTTTAAGTACGATATATCAATTATAAAGGGCGGTGTTATTTACTTTTTTTTGGTACGATATATAACTTACGCTTAAGATTATTATCCATTGGTGGTGGTAGTGGAAAATGGAAAGAAATGGAATTAAATCTGCAGCGTTACTGAATGGCCAGCAGTATTTTAGTGCCGTGCACCTTACAGACTCATTATCGTCAGGTAGAGACAATAACTATCGTTCACTCTCTCTTTCAGTGTTCCCATATCAACGGTTTTCCCCCTAGATTTAGGGGTTTTTTTGTTTAGGGGAAAAATTGGGGCTTTTTTTTCGAACATTCTATTACTTAAATGTTTTTTTTTTTTAACACTGTAAAATATGTTACTTTTGTAAGCTGTGTAATTTCAGCATATATTATTATTTAGTATATTAAGTGCAATCTAGTATTAATCGATTTAGTTTTAAGGAAATTGTAAATAATGTTGGACGGGCACACTATCCAAGGAACGCCGACCGAGAAGATCAAAAACGTGACACAAAATAAAAGATTTAAAAATATAAAACCTACAAGTTTACAAATCAGGTGTGGGGTTTGCCCAAGTGTTACGCGATGTTACCATACAGCGATGTTATTAAGATGTCCAAGGACGAACTTCTGGAACTCCTTTCCGAGAAGAACATAACTTTCGGGGCCGATGCAACAATTCACCAACTCCGCGCGGCGTTGAACCGTGCATGGAATCCAGAGGCTATCATCGAGGACAACGAAAATGCAGAGATCGAGAGTCAGGATGAGGAGCAGGATTCTCCGAACACACCGAAGCTTGCAAACCGCATGCTAACGCTGATCGGGGGTGAGGAATTGCAAATGGCCGACGCTGTGACGCCGTTCTCGGAACCTGCTGGAAGTTCGCAGCAAACAGTTATAAACATGTCGAGGCAGGAACCAGTCGAGCAGAACATTCGCGCAATTGCTCAGGAAACTTTGGAAATCAATCAGATGATGCAACTGTACACCGCCAGAAAGAAACTAGCCGAACTGAAATTGGAAGTCGCCGAATTGGAAGACATGACTACACCGAATGCTTCCGTACATCAAGTCGATCTAAGGGATGTTGAGGCCATGATCCCGGAGTTCTCTGGAGATGACAACTTGTCAGTCCAAGTTTGGATCCGTGAATTGGAAAAAGCTGCCGAGGTCCATAAACTAAGCGTTACACAATGCCTATCTATTGGCACCCGTCTTCCCGAGGATCAGCTAGGCAATACATGCTGTACGAGAAGGTGTCTTCCTGGCCAGAAATGAGCGCCATGCTTACTCAAGTCTTTGGAAACAGAATGTCAAACCAGGAAATTGCTAAACAACTGCAAAAACCACAATTGGGAAGTCCGAAACCTTGATGCAGTATTTCATCACGATGCGCAATATTGCCCAGCAAGGGAACTTTGATGAAGTAGACGTCGTAAAGTACATCGTCGATGGACTGGAGGACCACAGTGGGGGCGCTGCTCCACTCTACTACTGTATCACGTTGGATGAACTACGCCAGAAGCTAATGCGATTCCAGTCTGTACGTCCGGAGCCCAATCGATATTAGGTGTTACAACTGCCGACAAATGGGGCATACCGCCAAGGACTGCAAGAGCCGAAAGACCGGACAACGGATGCTTAATCTGTTTTGAAGTGGGCCATACGCACCGCCAGTGTCCCAAGCGCACCGTGGGCTTCACCTTGCCGGAAGCTGAGGAAACCATGGATGACAAACCGTTTATTCAGTTAGTAAGTTTAAGATTAAGTAGTTTAGCAGGATGCCTTGAGTCGACAACCCGAATTGTTAGATCCCGTGGTAGATGAAATTTGCGATCCGTGTGTACTTTCAACTAAGCCGAAATCTTTTCATGATATTGTTAAAGAACCGATACAGCCGTATGATTCCTTGAGCCCGATAGATCCGTGTGAATCCGTTAGCCAAATGAACCCGGTAGACCCGCGTAAGACCGTTAGATCCTTGAGTCCGTACGATAATGATAAACCGTTAGCACCGTGTGATTCCTTAAACCAGTTAGATCCCGTTAGTCGTCCCGTGTTAGCTGTCCCCGATAGTTCCATAGATCCGTGTGAATCCGTTAGCCAAATGAACCCGGTAGACCCGCGTAAGACCGTTAGATCCTTGAGTCCGTACGATAATGATAAACCGTTAGCACCGTGTGATTCCTTAAACCAGTTAGATCCCGTTAGTCGTCCCGTGTTAGCTGTCCCCGATAGTTCCATAGATCCTTGTGAATCGCATCAACCGTTTTCCCCGTGTGATGAAAATATCGATACCGTTGTAAATGTAGTGGGGGCTACTCCGGGGATATAGATTTACTTTTACAAACCGAGCAGATTAGGGATCCGGAAATTGTCAAACTCCGTGATAAATTAGAAAGAGAAGCCGTTAGTTGTTTTGAACTTGTTGACGGAATAATTTACAGAAAGAATAATGCCGGAAGATTATGTTTGTATGCCCCAACTCAAATGGAAGAACAGTTGATCAGATTAAGCCATGAAAAGTTGGGTCATCTTGGTGTCGATAAGTGTGTTAATGACCTGAAAGACAAGTATTGGTTTCCATTGTTGAGGACCAAGGTTGAATCCTTTATCCGCAATTGTTTGCCGTGCATCCTTCATTCAGTACCTAAAAGTATCCATGACCGTACCCTTCATAGTATTCCTAAAGCCCCAATTCCGTTTGATACCCTTCACATCGACCATTTGGGGCCGTTGCCTTGCATCAATTCGAAAAGAAAACATCTGTTGGTCACTATCGATGCTTTTACCAAGTTCGTGAAATTGTATCCGGTTAATTCTACCAGTACCAAAGAAGTTAATTGCAGTCTTTCGAAATACTTTGAGTATTATAGCCGACCACGACGAATTATTTCGGATCGTGGTACCTGTTTTACATCATTTGAGTTTTCTAGTTTCCTAAGTGATCGTAATATAGAACACGTTAAAGTTGCTACCGCTGCTCCTCAGGCAAACGGTCAGGTAGAACGCATAAACCGAGTGTTAACCCCGATGTTAGGAAAACTATCTGAGCCGTTGAACCAATCCGATTGGTACAAGTTAGTCAACCGAGTTGAATTTGCAATTAATAATTCCGTTCAGAAGAGTACCGGAAAGACTCCTAGTATTTTGCTTTTTGGTAGCAACCAGCGAGGACCCGTTGTAGACGAATTATCCGAGTACATTGAGGAGAAGTTTAGCCTTTTAACCCGTGTGATATTACCTCTGAAAGGATAAAAGCTAGCGAGAATATTAAACTATCACAAGAGCAAAATGAGTTTCGATATGCTTTGAAACATAAGGCACCCCTACGTTATAAGGTTGATGATTTTGTAGCTATCCGAAATGTTGACGTTACTCCAGGATCTTGTAAGAAATTCTCACCGAAATACCGTGGCCCTTATAAAATCAACCGTGTGTTCCCGAATGATAGATACGAAGTCACCGACATAGAGGATTGCCAGCTCACCCAGCTTCCTTACAAGGGCATTCTTGAAGCCGCCAGACTTAAACCTTGGGTGCAATCGTGTACAAAAATCGTTAATCTGTGTAGTTGATTATGTAGTTAGTAAATATGTGAAGATCGAGGTCGATCTAGAGTCAGGATTGGCCGAATGTAAGCTGTGTAATTTCAGCTATTATTAATTTTTAGTATATTAAGTGCAATCTAGTATTAATCGATTTAGTTTTAAGGAAATTGTAAATAATGTTGGACGGGCACACTATCCAAGGAACGCCGACCGAGAAGATCAAAAACGTGACACAAAATAAAAGATTTAAAAATATAAAACCTACAAGTTTACACTTTTTAACAAAAGGTCAAATTGCAAAGCACGCAAATCACCTAAATATGGCAAAATATAAAAAAAAATACTGTTCGCGGTTTTCCTATTTAAAGCCTAGTACTCAGATCGACGAACAGTTTCGACGCCGAAAAGAGGCCATTCTTTTTCTTTTTCTCGAAGTATGACCTTTTTTTTAGAAAATTCATCGGCAATTTCTTTGAGCAAGTATTGCGGCCACACTGATCCCCATTCGCGCGCTGTATAAGCTGTTTTCTATTTGTTGACAACCAAATTTTAAATAAGTTGTGAAAATTATAATGCAACGATGAAACCTTCTCAACTCAAGCCGAGACTGAAGCTCGCAAGGAGAAGGAGGCCAAAAATTCGAAGGAGCATGCAGTTACACTCAACAAGGAACGAATGGGGCACATTATCGCAAGGCGAGTGGACTACACGGAGATGGACTCCTTGTGTTCAACTGCCGGATAACAAACGGGACTTTTTTTCCTGCCGACCACAACGCTTGTCTTCTGTACGGTCGCCGAGGAGCACTCGATTGGCGGGCTCACCTGCGAGCTGCACCAATGATGGGCTAATAGCCTCCTACGCCATGCGCACCCACTACGGTCCTGCAAAAGTGAACTTATAAGTGAGAACTTATCCCTACGGTGGATCTCAAGCCGGGCGACTCGGTTCACAATATGAAGAAATTTCAGGCTAAACGGCTGTTTCCCAAGCTAGTGATCAGGCACCAGGTGCAGGAAATCAAGGATTTTTGTTTCAAGGACTAAAATTAACCGCCGTTTTAAATGAATTTTAAAGAAATATTTTACGAATAAATAATAATACGAATAATAATTTGAAATCTTTTGAAATTTTGCCAAACCCTCTTATGAGAAAGACAGTGAGAGGGCAAAAACGTAGATCGACCTGTTTATTAAATAGTTCTATCTGCTCTGCCTATCGTTCTCAAAATACTGAAAGAGTTAGTTGACAATGCTATTAGTTGCCAAACTAAGTTTCTAGTATATATTTTTTGTCATCTGAGTACCGCCGGTCGAACAGCACCCTCAAAAAGTGTTTCTATGTTATTGGCCTCTCGCTCTCTCTCACTGATTTCGAACTCATTTCGTCGATCTGAGTACAAGGCTTTATTGGCCTCTCGCTCTCTCTCACTGATTTCGAACTCATTTCGTCGATCTGAGTACTAGGCTTTAGGGTGAAAACTGGATTTTTTAGGCGGAAATCTCGACTGTTTGAGATTTTTTAGGGGGAAAGCTAAAATTTTATCTGGCACCACTTTGTTATTTGCCTTATCAAGAACGATACATTGAGGTGTGTCTTAAGTTGTTCAAAATTAATTTTATATGCTGAACAGAGCGCGTGCAATATATTGGTAATATTGACTCATTACAAACTACAATGGTGTTGTGAGTGTAAGGTGTGCAGATTAGTTCACTTAGAAAACATTCCAGAAACAACACCTGGCGCGTGCTGCGCCACCTGCGGTTGCGTCTGACCAAAAGGCCCGCTTGGTGGCGGCTACGGTTCTGGTTTTTGTTACTGGCCCTGGTGCTACTTCCTCTAACCCTGCCCCGCGCGAGCCAAAAGCACTCAGATTAATCATCTTGGACTTCGTCTTGAGGAGCTGAGGTCCATCTCCATACGCTGGCTATTGAGCTTTTGCTCGCTTTGCAGATTCTCATGCTAAGCTAGGGTGACCAGGCGTCCGTATTAATACGGACATGTCCGTATTTTCAGCTCTGTGTCCGTTAGTCCGTATTTTTTGTAAAATGTCCGTATTTTTCGCGTGGTGGAGCTATGGAGGGGGGTGGGGGTGGCGAGAAAAGTGTCCGTATTTTCCTCTTCAGCTATCTGGTCACCCTATTTGCGATGGCTCTCGTCGAGATGCACACCCACACACACGCAGGCCGAGCACACACAACCGCACACCCACGGGCTGGGGGACAAAAACACGCACGCACACACACGCACTCGCGCACACTCGACACTCAGGACACTCATTTCTTCTACCGAATCAATTGATTTTGTATTAGTGTCTTTGTTAAGTTTTATATAAATAATTCCCCTAGTGATGGACACTTTTTCAATGATTTTTCAAAACCAACAAATCCTTAAAATTGTAATAATGGATTGAAAGTAGATAATTACATTTTTCCATGTCTTTTAATCCCGTAGTAAATTCATTTTTCTACTATACACCGCCCAAGCGATCGACTCAAGGCTCAAGCTTAGGTTATTTAAGTTCTGCCGTTTTGCGAAGTTCAAATTTACTGGCCGTTTAATTTTCATTGTTGTGAAACACAATCGGGGGTGCCACAGAAACCGTTCCGCCCAAATTCCAACCGAATGTCCAACCCCTTCTCTATGTAAATTCCAACCCTGTTTGGGCGGAACGGTTTCTGTGGCACCCCCGAATAAGCGTTTACTCCCCAAACCAAATTTAGTCTGTTCTTTTATTTTTAAATTCCAAATCATATTTTTTCCTAGTCCCAGCAACCTTTGTCAGCCCGATCAGTTTTCTTCATAGGAGCATTGATTCCAATTCTCAGTATACCCCCAACACTCAAGTGAACAATGTCGTCAGAAAATAATATTGTAAAAACTGATAAAACCGACCCCCCACCCCCACCTAAGAAGCGGGGAAGGCCGCCCGGGTCGTTAAATAAGGCAAAGAGGCCAAAGGTAGATCAAGTCCGACAAACCAAAAAAAATGATATGGTAGACCAATTCACACAAGCGGAAAAAAATGATATGGTAGATACATCCCAACAAACCGAAGAAATTGATTCGGTTGTAGCGGTACGCAAGCGGGGGCGTCCTTTAGGATCAAAAAACAAACGCAAACCGAAGTGACGCTTTTGTAAGTACCAATAATACCCGTTTAAAAACTATAATTAATTAACATATTTTTGCATTCCTTTTACAGCACTAACACAAACATTCAATATTAGTTAATTCTTTTTTTGGCACTATGTTACAAATTTAAATTTATTCTTGAATAGTGTTGTTTATATTTGGCCAGTGTTGCGAAATTCCCCCATCGATAGGCCTCAAGTTCTCCTAAAACAAACAAAAAAAACCATTTATAAATTAGCCGCAAAACAAGACAAGCTAAACTATGTGAAATCCAAGATTGGCGAGTATCCAAACTTCCCCAAGGAGGGCACTCTGTTTCGCGACATTTTTGGTGCCCTGACCGATGCGAAGGCCTGTGTTTATCTAAGGGATCTTCTGGTGGAACACATCCTGTAAAGTGTTCCCGAAGCGGAAATCATCGTGGGACTGGACTCCCGGGGCTTCCTCTTCAATCTCCTCATGGCCACTGACGTTGGTTTCTGTTAGTTTGTGACTTATACGGCTTTGATTAAACTGTCAATTTCCAGGGGCTAAGCAAAATCTTTCGAATTGTCAGGGATGGCAATAATGGGGCGAGACAGTCGATATCAATATCGATATTTTAGCAATGCGATATATATCACTTTATATATATATACTACAAGTTTTAAGGTGCATGTACACTAACACGAGTTTCCTATCGTTATTAAAGAAAACGCAAAACGCAGAGAATACGTTTACACTAAATAAACTCGAGTTATTGCGTTTGTTGGTTTTGACACTTGTGCTTTTGTTTTGTCAAAAAATTAACGGTGAAATAACCGACGAAGAGTTGCTGATATTATCTGCAGTAGAGCAACTAATTATTATATGTTACGCTTATATTTACTGTATTTGTCGCTCATTTTTGAAATGACAGTTGTCTCGTGGTGATATTGTAGTGCGATATCCCAAACATCGAGTAGATATCGGTAAAAAAGCTGTAAACGCCAAGTAAACGCAACTAAAACGCACATTTTTGCCACCTATGTAAAAAAAAACCGCGTTTCGCTTGAAACGCAGAAACGCAAAAGGCAGCCTAGTGTAAACGCACCCTAAAATAATCGATTACAAATAAAAAAAATCCCGAAAACGACGCCAATTTGACAAAGCGAATTTAAAGCGAATAAATTAATAGACCGTCCCAAATAATGGGACCATCGATGACTTTCGATTGTTAACGAAAAACAGCTCTATAAAATAACCCGAAGAGCTGAATAAAAAGCACGTGTTTTTGAAACGAGCCAAGTTAACAGTGAGAGGACACCACATAATTGCACGAAGTACCACCAACTGAATAAGCCAAAAATGCAGCAGCCAAACTCAGGACAATCAGCAAACGCGGGATCTGGCGGAGATGCGATGCTTCCGCTGCGACCCTGCACCTCAGCAGGATGCAAGGTGGCCACCGTGGTGGAGAAGACCAAGAGGAAGTGCCCCCAGTTTGTCACCTCTCCGTTCATAATGCCCACTCCCCTGGTCGTTAACGGGAACACATCGATCTTTCAAGTTGGCGGAGAGATGGCCAAAACGGGCGACATACCGCAACTCTCTCAGATGACTGGAGGCGATGGGGGTCAGCCCATCTACCGCATCAAGCCGGGCACCCAAGTGTCCGTATTTTCCACTTCAGCTATCTGGTCACCCAATGCTAAGCTTATATTTTTTTTTGGATATCGTTGACAGACTGCATCGCGGTCAGCTTTTGTTTACAGTCGGCCCGCTCTAGCTCAACCTTGCGATCCTTATCCTTCAGCTCCAAGTTTAAGAGCCATGTGCCGTCCATAGTTTTTTTTTTTTTAATGTTTGTTTAATCCCAACGAGTTGGGACCTCCTGGATGAGGCCAAGGGGGTTGATCAGCATTCTGGCACTGCTTAAATTTAGCCATGGCAACAGTGCTGCGATTCATAAAGCTAAAAATATGCTTGCACTTATTAAGGTTCGTTTGCAGAACATCCAGTTTTAATACGTCTTGGATATAACATGTTCTTCTCGTTTTGAAGGAAATCCAGTCCTGTAGCCAGAGGCTCCATTAGTCTTGCAAATATTCCAGTTCACTAGCAGTAAACTTCGTCACATCTAAAAGCTTAAAAAGATCTTCAAACTGGTCTTTGAATTTTAACACATGCTTAAAGGCGTCGTAAAGCGTGTTCCACCGAGCTGCAACTGGCGTTTTAAGTGAGCATCCCAGCAGGCTTTTGATGCTCTCTGCAGTTTTTGTTCCATATTGCTGAACACCTTTTCAATAAACTTCACAGAATTTATTTTTTCAATCAATTGTACCTTGTGAAAGTCAAACTTGTCATCTAAAAGCTAAGTCAACTTCTTTTGTCCCGGGACAGCTGCTGAACTGCTTTCAAAAAGGGCAACGAAAGATGGATTGTCTACAATCGACAAAGAAGAAAAGGTATCGACAACGAACTTTAACACTTTTTCGTCGAAGTCGGACTGCCTTAGCCCACATTTTTTGTCCTCTTAGACTGAAGCTGTTTTTTGAAAATATATTTTTCGTACTCTTCGCTATGCTTTTCCTTATGGTAGCTTATGAAGTTTGAGGTGACTTTGATCCTCATTGATTTGGCATGGGTCATTTCTGGCATGCTGCTAAAACACAGCTAGCTTGCTTTTGGTGAGATGTGTTTCCAACCTAAATTTGAATTACATACGCAATATATTAAATAACTATGCCATTTTTTTCTCAGTGTTTTTAGTTTCTTTAATTTAACAAAATGGCCTTACTCGTTACGTGACGCAAGGAGAAAACATTTCACTTACCGTTTTTAAATATTTCCCATTTAATAATATAAAGCTACTTCGCCTTCGAAGAAACTATACGAAGTGCTGGCTCTAGTTTTAATTTTTTAATTAACTAGTACGTTTTTTCAAACCTTTAAGAAGTACACTCACGAAATGTTAAAAAACGAAGTAATCGTTGATTGATTGCTGCAACCGTCCATCCCGTCAATCAATAGTTTATTTTCACTCGCCATTTCACTTTTTTTTTTTTTGTAAACTTGCACTGATATTTTATAATTTGTTTGCTCGGACACTGATTTTTTTTTATTTGTTTGCTCCGACACTGATTTTTTATTATTTGTGTGTTTGCCCCCAAAAAAAGTAGTATGTAAAGCATAGCACTAATGCACTTGCTCTTGCCAAAACAAACAGCAACCGATTCAAAAAAACAATCAAAATCAATCCGTGAAATCTTCGGGCCACATTGGTTCAAGACAACCCCAATGGAACACCTGAGTGTCAAAAATCTTTTGTGTTAAAAACGATTCCCGGGTGTGTGTAAAAAACTAAAAATCGTTTTTAACACTTGTGTTAAAAACACATGAAAGCTATTCACGTCAAAAACGTTTTGAACACATGCACACTTCCATTTTTTACACACATGTAAATTACTGTTTTTCACACTGTAAATAAAAATTTGACATGTTTTTAACAGTGTGTGTTATTTACGAAGCCTACTTAAAAGGCTTCTCGGTCATCAAGAGTCCCCGTTCCCACAGAGCCGTGGCCACCTCCATTTTCCGATCGGCATTTTTGAGCGGCAGCTGGCCCACCTTGATGTACGCTGGATAGGCGGATATCAGAGACTCCACGGCGGCCCCTTCGGCCGGCAGGATCTCCATGAAGATGGGCTCGTATTTGCAGTACTTCAGGGCGTTGTCCACGTGGTGGTAGATTCTCAGGCTGCCCCCCTCCTCCACCAGGCGCGGAATGTTCGCGCGCAGAAGTCGCACAAATGTCTCCTCGGTCAGCTCGTAGTCGCAGATGCAGTTGAATTGAATTCCAAATCAGTGTCCTTTAGAAGTTTTTTGATTTCAGGACCTGCAAAAACTCCTTCTTTTATTTTCGCGTAAGAGAGGTTGATATGTTTTGTTATGGAGTGGGGCGGAGTTTAGGACAATTCGTGGATTAGGGGGCTGAGCTGCAGGTGCCGTAGAAATTTCCCTCGGGTTGTATGGTAAAAAATGATGGCGACGAAGGTTTTCACTTCACTTCACTGTTTATTCTTAAACTTGGAACTTTGCTCGTACATAGGTTGCTTAGAATTCACATAGTATTACGGGGGTGGATGCTTCCAGAGCGGTTTGGAGAGCGGAGTGGAGACCCTTAACAGAGCGAGAGAGCGAGATGCGAGCGATCTGGAAGAAACTGCTCTCTCGACTGCTAAGACTCCAGGGCCGCTTGGAAGGGAACTGGGAGGGCCGTTTAAAGGCAAACTGGAAGCGCCGTTTGGCGCGAACATGTTTAAAAGCAGGACCTTCCTTGTTAAGGGCTTTTACAAAGTTTTTGATAAGACCTAACTTTATGTGGAGCGGTGGATGAATCACGCTTTCCTTCTGCACTAAGGGTTTGAATTTGATGTTATTTGCACCAATGACAGCGTTTTCTTTTACTGGCCATTTGCTCTTTTTGTAGTGCAGCTCATCTGCTCGGCTGTCCCAAAGGCAGAGGAAGCAGCAATATTTGGTGTAGCCACCTTGCAAACCACACAGCATCCCGACCACTTTTAAGTCCGCACAAATTTTCCACTGAAAAATATCGTATTGAATATATTTCAAAAGTGCGGCCATCGTCTCATACGTCTCTTTTGTATTTTCTGCATAAGCAATTTGAACAGATGGTTTAGAATTTCCATTGTGCAAAAGTACTGCTTTTAAGCGTTCTTTGCTGCCATCTATAAACAATCTTAATTCCTTTAGATTGTGCTCCTGCTTCAGCTCATTAAACAGTGCATTTATGTTTTGACAAAAGCAAATTTTATCCTGCTTACTAAAATGTTTTGCGTAAACTTCGTGGCGCTTCCTATACACTGGTTTTCACTCCTTGCTCCAAAAATCCATGCTGCTTCATACGAGATGCAAGCAATTCTGCTTTTTCCTTTGTCAGCTCTTTAAATTGTCTTGTGAAAGGCGAAGTAATCCTCCTTCATACGTGCTTGACCTATTGAACTTGATTCAGAAAAGTATCAGAAGAACTTTCGTGTTCAACTTTGGGAAGACAAGCAGGACTTGGCATAGAGTTAACACTAGGAAAAGTCACTGCTCACTTTCATTTCGCTTGTTTTCTGTAGCCTGTAATTGCACTTAAGCAAAAGTAGCAATCTGTCATGTGACAAGTTGGCTTTCTCCAAATCATCGGAGTCTCGAACTTCATATCCCATCTAAAACAACAGCATAGATAACAGCATAAACATACTTATGAAGGACTCCAGCAAGGGCATTTAAAATAAAAGTTTACCTTTGGGCTAAGAGCAAACGACAAGTCTCACAAATTTTCTTTGGTGTCCAAGGATTCTCAGGACTCGGTAAAACCGCCGGATAACAAACGGGACTTTTGTTCCCTGCCGACCATAATGTCTTCTGCACGGTCGCCGAGAAGCACTCGATTGGCGGGCTCACCTGCGAGCTGCACCAATGATGGGCTAACAGCCTCCTACGCAATGCTCACCCACAAGAGTCCTGGAAAAGTGAACTTATAAGTGAGAACTTATCCCTACGGTGGATCTTAAGCCGGGCGACTCGGTTCACACTATGAAGAAATTTCAGGCTTAACGGCTGTTTCCCAAGCTGGTGATCAAGCAACAGGTGCAGGAAATCAAGGATTTTTGTTTCAAGAACTAAAAAAGTTTTACGAATGTAAGCGTACATTTTCGTTTTTTATGTAAGTAATAAAACAAACTATAATTTGCATACATTTCGTTGTTCAGTCGAACTTCGCGCAATCTTTTGAAATTTTGCCAAACCCTCTTATGAGAGAGAGTGAGAGGGCAATAACGTAGATCGACCTGTTTATTAAATAGTTCTATCTGCTCTGCCTATCGTTCTCAAAATACTGAAAGAGTTAGTTGACAATGCTATTAGTTGCCAAACTAAGTTTCTAGTATATATTTTTTGTCATCTGAGTACCGCCGGTCGAACAGCACCCTCGAAAAGTGTTTCTATGTTATTGGCCTCTCGCTCTCTCTCACTGATTTCGAACTCATTTCGTCGATCTGAGTACTAGGCTTAAAGCAAAAATTTCATCTGGCAACACTTACTGACACTAGCCTTAGTACCATTTGTCTTGTCAAGAAAGACACATTAAGATGTGTCTTAAATTGTTTAACATTAGTTTTATATTGGTAACTAGCAAACCCGGCGAACTCCGTTTCGCCACCAAATGGCTTCGTTTTATGTAAGAACTGAATCGAAGCGTTATATGTACGTGTCCGTAAGTTATCCGTTTTATTGAAGTGCTCTTTGGTAAACCATTTTTTTTGTTTTTAATCCGGAAACACTACGCGATTTGCCTTGCGACTTGTTAATTGTCACTGCGAACGCAGGGCGAACTGAAAATTGCAATCGTTTGAAGTCAAACGGAAAACCAGTCGGAATCATTGGTATTCGAGGAATACATACATTTTTACCTACGTACTTTCCGTTAATAATGGTTGCTTCAATCAAATTCGGCATAAGTCTTTTTACCGAAAGTCGAGTACCGTCGCAAAGTCGCGGTGGATTCATATTACGCAATTTCATAATAACTGTACCAACTTTGAGTTGCAAATTATGTGGTGGAAATCCTGGTAACTCCAGAGAGTTCAAAAACTCCGTTGGATAATTTACTACATTATCGGGATTTGTTATGTAATCAACGGATTTGTATGTCACCAAATCGCCAGCAATTTTTGATTGAATGGTGATATTTAGTGCGTGTACATCATTATTCTTTGCGGCAAGAATTGCTCGTTGAATTAACCAAGCATAATTTTGATAATTCTCACTAATGTTTGGGAAAACATTTTCAATAAGAGCTAATTAAGAGTCTACAAATCGGCAAAAGTCGTTAGTAAGAGTAATTAAGCAAGATGTCGCATCAACTGGGACTTTTCAATTTCCAACACCTAACAATTGTATGGAAAATTGTGCAGTACTTTGATCATTTTGAAGTTGAACTCTCATATTAGTGGTTAGCGATAATGTTTTTACGTTATTCCATAAAGGTGACGCCTTCAGGCAAGCATCGGCATATAGTCTTCATTGGTCCAATATCCAAAATTTCATCATCACTGTAGTTCGCAGTGGGAACATATTGGAATGCCAAGCGATTGTATGATGCCAATGATCTTTGCTTAAGTGCTGTGAATATACTTGTTGCTGGCTTGCATGTCTTGTGCGGCGGCCGATTTTCACACGCCGTCTTTTAGGAATTTTGGACAGAATAAGAATTTGCACAATACGCGTGATTCGATGGTTTCCAATTGAAATGTTGGGAAACAAATAACTTATTTTTTTACATTTTTTCACAATTTCACAGAGAACACAATACCGGTTTGTCACATGAAATTAACTGAGCCTACTTAAAATATTGGTTTGAAGGTCATAAGGTGGCACAGTATGTAAAAAAAAAAATTTCCCGCTGTTCTGTTCAAATTTGTCCTGAATTTTCTTTGCTATAAACCTTACGGAGCCCGAGTCCGAAACCGCGAATTCTTCAGCAGAGGATGGTCCACATTGGTCCTTTACTCTTAATATCAATGATGACAAAAAAAGTTGAAACCGCGAATTCTTCAGCAGAGGATGGTCCACATTGATCCTTTACTTTTAATATCAATGATGACAAAAAAAAAGATGAAACCGCGATTTCTTCAGCAGAGGATGGTCCACATGAAATTAACTGAGCCTACTTAAAATATGTGTTTGTAGTACATGAGGTGGCGCTGTATTTAATAAAGAATTTCCCGCCTTTCCTGATTTTTTTTTGCTGTAAACCTTACGGAGCCCGAGACCTTTCCAGCGAATGCAAAACCGTGGAAATCGGCCCACGCGTTTTGAAGTTACATCGTCAGCAAGAAAACCAACTTATTTTTACATAGTAGATATATTGTTTAACAACAAATCAAGTTCTCTTTTACATTTGTGTACCCAGTAGTCAACGAGACTTCAACAAAAACTTCAAACGAACGAATAAGTAAACTTCAAACGACCGAAAAACTTTAACTAAAGTGGCTCTGAATAATGTCAACAAAATGTACAAAGATTTGCTCGCCTATTGGCCAAAAGCAGTTAAGGTACCCCTTAAATTAAATTATTTTCGCGTTGTAAACGATCCCAACCCCACAGATAAAATTATCGTAACATGGGTAATCGCTCTGGTCGCTCTAATCGCTATTGGAATACTTTGTAATGGACTGCGTCGTAACACGAAGTCAGACACTGAGGCACCACCGAAGGCACCACCGATGGCACCACTGCGGAGATCCGAAAGGATTATAATTCAAAACCGCAGACGCATTACTGTGTAATACACAACACACAATAATTCGGCTATGGGCATAACACATTTTTACACACTTTAACAATGCACAAATAAAAACTCACAAGACACATTTTTTGCTATAAACCTTACGGAGCCCGAGACCTTTCCAACGAATGCAAAACCGTGGAAATCGGTTCGCGCATTCTGAAGTTACATCGTCAGCAAGAAAACCGACTTATTTTTATATAGTAGACTACAGCGTGTCCATATTTCAAATGAAAATAAGTTGTTTTTCTTGAGAAATAAATAAAACAAATCGTGCATTGCAATAAAGTGTGACCGCGTGTGGAAAAAATACCGGCTTGGGTTTTTAACGACGAAGAAGAAGACAATTTGTATACAAATGTAAGTGAATTAGACAAATTTTAAATATTATTGACTTAATGTTGCTTAGTTCTAGGGGAAAGCATAGGAAATCAAAGCGAAATAAAAAACGCCGATTTCGCAAAAGGATTCGCTTTGGGGGACTGACTTCATTAAGCAGCCTCTCGTAAGAAGCCATCTAGTACAGGGGTGGCTTCTATTGTTTAGTTTGGCGGTCAATTTAAAATGTTAAACTATTTTGTTTGCTACGTTTTACGCGGGGTTTTGTTTAGTTATTGGTATTGTCTTGCAAAAAAAAGGGAAGCTTGTCGTGATTGATTGAAAAATAGCAAATACATGCCAAATAAAAAAAACAAGTCAGCCCTGTATTTAATTCGAATCGTGAGTCCAAACAACAAGTTCGCGACGAGCACCGACGGTTTTTTTCCGAATTTCCGAAAAAACCGTCCCCAAAACCGTCGACGGTTTCTGTCGACGTTTTCGAAAGAAACATTACTAAATTACATAAACTAGCAATCTTTTTATTTCCTCCAACAAACAAACTTCTAACATTTAACACGAAACAAAATGATACTATTCTAGGTTTCTGCCGAGACGTTTGCAACGTTTACAGTATTTACTTACTCTTCGAGTATCGCAAATAAATAGTCATTAGGCCCCACAAACTCGTAATATGGGAAGACTACTAAAACAAAGTAACTGTAACATTGATGTTTGCGTGCAACAAACATGGCTGATAACAGTTGTTACGAATTAACACTAATTTAATTAAATGCAATGTTTCAACAAACTTCCGTATAAATATTAAACACCTTTCACAGCCGTTCAGTTAGTTGTTGATATTTCAATAATGTTTAACAATGCTGGGACTCAGGACTTACATTTTTCTAATGATGATTGCCTAGGCATACGTAAGAAATCCGGATAGTAATTGAATGGCATTTTAATAATATTATTTATATTATTTTTTCAGTTGCTTCGTGCTAAGTCATACAAAGAAAGTTTAATCTCCTGGAAGTCATTTGGGACATCGGTTTTTGATTTTCGCATTCGTCTCTTCGGACGAGAACGTATAGCCAATGGAACACTTATTCTTCATGAAGACGTCGGCGATGATCACTTTACTGAAGAGGGCGAAACTTACATCGACCCCAATGGCAGTGGAGATTACAAGTTGTTGCCGCTTTCAATTCCTCAACAGTCTGTTTGCCAGGCGATAAAACTGTACTGGAAGTATTTCGAAGAAAGTGTCAAATACGGAGTGAACACAGATTGTCCCTTCGTAAATCAAGGATATATCTGTAAAGCCAGACAAGTGGCCGGATATAATTCCTCGAGGGTATTTTAAGGGCATAGTACGATTTAGAAAAGCTAACGAGGTCGTCAGTGTGCAAGAAATAATAATGCATATTGTAGATCAAATTTTGGCTATACTACGGAATTTTTTAATGAAAAAATTAAACTACACTACTACTTTTAATTAACAGTTATTAATATTTACCTCTTAAGCTTGGAAACAAATAAAATTGAATCTAAAATAATTATTTTTTTAAGTTTTCCAAAGTCCTAAATAAATTTTATTTAGATAGGTACAAGTAAATTTCAGAATGTTTTGAGTCCAAGAAAGTTGAATACGTTTTAGGCGATTTAAAACGCGTCTTTTCCGTTGCACGCGTTTTCCGTCCGTTTTTTCCGTGGGCAAGAACTTGGATAAAAACCAGGTGGCAGTATTTAAATAAAATTTTAACGAAGACGCAAACCGTGGAGGCGAACTAAGATAAAAAATTTAGCGAAGACAAGTTTATATATTTAAAATTAAAATGTTATATTTTAAAAAATATTAAAAAAATGTGTGTTACCAAGTGTTACCTTAGCAAGTCGGCAGCACAAAAAATGTTGTTAGCTAAAACCAGATTTTCAAAAACAAATATATCTGTCCAAGCGGAAGATTATAATCATTTCAGAAATAACCGGAAATGCTTAATTTAAAAATAGCTATTAAACTAGAACGTAGCTAACACACTTTTCGGTTATAATCAGTTTTATTCACTTTTAAAATAGACTTATTTAAAAGACCAAACATTAAAACATTTCTCAGCCAAACGCAAGCAAATAAATAAGCAAACACAAACAAAAATAGGTTTGCACATCTAAAATGTATTAAAGCTGTGTAAAACAAAAGTAATGAATAATCTTTTTTAATTTTTAATAAAGTTGGTTAGGAGCTAAAATATTTACACTCAATAAAGATGTATAAAGAAATCTTACATAATGTTAACTCCCCCCACTCGCAACATGCGAAAATTAATGACACACAAGAATTGTACAAATGTGTTGTAATTAGGTTAGCGTGCAATTAATTAGGTTGTAACAAGTTGTTGAAAAATATTCACTGTTTTAACTATATGTAATCAGTCGACCAATTTCCCTATAAATATGTTTCAAATATTACAAAAAGCCTTACAGTTTGTAGTTATTTTGTCATTGCCGTTTGAAAATGCTGGAGTTCAGGACTTACATTTTTTTTATGTTGATCGCCGAGGCTTATGTAAGCATTCCGTATGAATATTAAATGAAATCCTTTTTGAATGAGCTGTAAATGATTACAGATGTTTTTTAAAAAGTCGTACGAAGCGAGTTTGATATCGTGGAAAACAACTGGCACATCGGTTTTTGACTTTCGCATTCGTCTCTTGGGACGACAACGTCTTGGCAATGGAACACTTATTCTTCATGAAGATGTGGACGATGTTCACTTCACCGAAGAATGCTTAACTTACATTGACACCAATGGCAATGGAGATTACAAGTTGATGCCGTTTTCAGTGCCCCCACAGCCCATGTGCCAGGCGATAAACCTGGGCTGGAAGTACTTTGAACCGAGTATAAGATATGGGGTGAATACAGACTGTCCCTTCAATAATCGCACATGCCCCTTGCCGAAAGGAAAATACTATTTCAAGGACATATCTGTAAAGACAGACACTTGGCCGGATATAATTCCTCGAGGTTTTATTAAGGGTATAATAACCGTCAAAAAGGATAAAAAAGTTGTCAACACACAAGAAATAGTATTGCATATTGTAGATCGCTAACTCTAAACACTTGTGCTATAAAGTGCACAATAATAACTCCAGTCTTAAAATCAAAACTTTTTTTCTTCCTGGTATGCAATCTGTTTTTGAAACACATTTCATTTTACATATTGTTTCATTTTAATACAAGCTTACAAGACAAAAATATATAGTTATTTCAACAAAAATACTATACGATTTTTTGATTGTTAAAATGTGCACGCAACCAAACTTTTGAGCAATTAACGTACGGACGCTATAAAAAATTCGATTCATCACGTAGACAGCTTGGCCAATGAGAAAATGGCGAACTCTTATCAACTTTTGGCCGCTTACATTGATCGCAATATCAGTGTCAGTGTCCCATTAGAGCCCGTTTCAACAGCTTCAAACCAGAACCGAAGTAAGCGACAGCTGCAACAACACCAACCTCAAGTGTTAGATAACTGGTTTTATCAATTGGTAAATTGAATGGTCACGATGTCCACGCGACATTGCTTAGCACGAGACAGAGTCCAAAACCTCACATAACCCTAAAGAAAAAAACACAGGCTAAGCTCTGTTTCTGTGCGTACAGTCAAACTAAAATAAATCAAACTACAACTTCTAGAGCATACCTTTGAAAAATGTTCATATCTATTAACGTGTAAATTTAAATCACTTTACCACATCATCAGGCTTCGTAAATAACACACACTGTTAAAAACATGTCAAATTTTTATTTACAGTGTGAAAAACAGTAATTTACATGTGTGTAAAAAATGGAAGTGTGCATGTGTTCAAAACGTTTTGACGTGAATAGCTTACATGTGTTTTTAACACAAGTGTTAAAAACGATTTTTCGTTTTTTACACACACCCAGGAATCGTTTTTAACACAAAACATTTTTGACACTCAGGTGTCAAAAACAATTGTGGAAAAGTGAAATATTTTAATACTTGTAACCCCAAATACAAGTGCATTATTTCTAAGACAATCAGAGTGCCATGTGATGGTTAGGGGTTGTCTTAAACCATTGTGGTCTGAAGATTTCGCGGATTGATTTTGATCATTTTTTCTGCATTAGCTAAGAGTTCATGCTTGACATACAAAACTACTTGAGGGTTGTTCTTAAAAACTCGCGGTCCATCGAGGAAAATTAATTGTTAACGGTTTGTTGGGTTATTGAACGCTGTACCAGCCAATTACCAAAAATTGCCCACCGAGGATTACTTTTTCGCGGTTTTTAGTTGTACTCAAAATGGACTTAAAGAGTCACCCTCTACGCTACAGACAAACTAAAATATAATATAAATTAAATTTCTAGCCGTTTAACGTTTATTTGTCTAATACAAAATATAATAGGAAATAGTTATATTTCACACTTCCACAATAGTTATTGACACATGAGAGTCAAAAATAAATTGTGTTTAAAACGATTCCTGGGTGTGTGTAAAAAACGAAAAATCGTTTTTAACACTTGTGTTAAAAACACGTGTAAGCTATTCACGTCAAAAACCTTTTAAACACATGTACACTACCATATTTGACACACAAGTAAATAATTCGTTTTTCACACTTTTTTTTGTCGTTTGACAAGTAAAAAACAAATGTTTTTTACATTTTGTGTTATTTTCCGAACCCTGCACATCATATCAAACTTTACTATTCATAACTTCGAATTTTCTAAATATAACTACAAATAAGTACAAATCAAGGAAGTAATACTGTATTTTATTATTGTGTTATATTGTCGTCCTGAAGGCATTTGAGCCATCTGTCATGTCCCATGACCTCGCACTCCTCGTTTTCCAACAGTGACATTGAAACGCTTCTGTCAACATAACTTAGCGAGTGTTGCGTGTTAAGTCCCGAAAAACTGTTGCTTTTCCGCATAACAAGGATAACACAGATAACAGGGAAAAGGTTGAGACCTTTTGAGATACCAGCCAGGCGTTTTCCATTTAAAATGCGCCCCAAAAACAATATTTGCCATGTAAACTGGTCTTTATTTGATTGGAAAATATTTGGCTAGCGGGCAAATATTGATTGAGAACAAACGCCTAGAGCGAGTGCAGATTTTTACATAAAGCAGCTGGAAAATCGTAAAGATTCCTTCAGAAAGACAAGACAAATTACACGCGAATGCCATTTGGTAATGACAAGAGCGAAACTCGCCCTAAGCTAATTCCCCAAAACGTATTTTTGCAGCTGACATTGGGGAATGTGGCAGGGACAAGGTCAAAAAGTGGGGAAGAAAGGGAGGCTTTCTACATTCATTTCAAGTGTTCCCCAAAGGGAATGTTTGACAGCTGTAAGTGTTTTGTAGGTGTAGCTAACATAAAACATCAAAAAATTATTTATTGAGCCTCTCCTCTTCTGCTCAATTTTAATGATTTAAGCTTAATGGCCTTTAATAATAATGGTGACAAAAATAGTCATTTGTACAAACTGTGACCAGAAATAATAAAAAAAAATTGTTTTTTATAATAACTGTGTGGGAGAAAATATAGTAGTAGAAATAGTAAAAAAAACTAACCTTAATTGCTATAAGAATTCCAATAAAATATTATCACGAATATGCACAAAAACCAAAATTGAAGCGAACATAGGGCTACAAATTCTAGGTTTAATAAAAAATTCTACCATATTAGGTATATTTTTAACAGGCCGGTGAATGTGACAAAAACTTGACTCATACGAGAGATTTTAACTTTGACGTCTTATTCCAACGGCATGGAAAAATGTGCAAGCCGGGACAATTTTTGTTCAGTGCAGTGGTGTCTTGAGTGTATAATCCAGCTAAAAATATCGCGGTAACTTCTTTGGCATAGGCAACATAATTCAAAGTGTCGTCCAACATGCGACTTTTCTATTCGTCGCTATACCGCCGAACCTATAGGTGATGGAAAATAATTTTGTATGGGACTTGGACCTGCCCTGTGTAATCGAGATTAATCTCAACGTTTATTTGATCTTATGTTCTTATACACTCACTTCCCCATCACAACATAATTACACCACCAAAAGAAAGTTTTGTCTACATCTCAAGCTTTATCAGAACTTTCTCAACATTAATTTTTCCCAGAAATTGTCACGAACTGTTTAATTTAGTAGTGCAGTATAAATAGAGCAAAAGCCAGAAAAGTCCAGCCCACAATTAGTAATTAGTCACTCTGTTCTTAAGCCGAAAATACTTTTAACTATAAAGCATAATTAAAACCGTACCACCTTCTTTAAGCCAGCCAGTTAGCAACTGCTTTCGTAATTGTTCAGATGTTTTGTGAATTCCAACAAACAAGAAATTGCAGCCCATTGTGTTTGCTTCGAGGAAAAACCACAAGTATTCGATGGGTATTAATTACTTGGTAGCAGACCGCATGGAGCCCTCAGTCCTCCACGTTCCTCTCCTTTTGGCCATGCTTCTGTTTTACGCCCACACGAAAGTGACAATAAAAGTAATTAGCATAAAACGGAAACCAGGCACACGAGACGTGGGATCGAATGTCAACAATAATAAATTAAATAAATTAAGTAAACAAAAAATACAAGTAAAGAACGAAAGCAGATAAAATAAAGTGTCTGTTGACTGCAGGGTTCTCTTGAACTACTAAATAAAAAAATAAATTACAATTTAGTGTAAGTAAAATATCATTAAATTGATAGGTTTTACCTTTAAAATATATTAAAAAACGTTTATTACACTTCAAATCTTGTTCATAAAATATTGTTTTTTTGAAAATAATTTTTTTGTACCTGAAAAATTACCTTTACTAACATTTTAAAATCATTAAATAAAAGAATTGTTAATAAATTTATATCAAAACTAAATAGGTAAATTTTTTTTCAAATTAAAACTAGAGATTGTTTTACAAATTTAAAGAACCCTTAGTCATAGTTTAAAATATACAAAAACCTTTTAATTTTTTAATCGAAAAGTCATGTAGCGCTCTTATTTGCAGGGTATCCCAGACTACAACGAAGAATGAACGAAATGATAAATAAAGGCCAAAAATTGCCGAACTCAGCACAGGTCACGTACATAACGAAAGTGAAAACAAAACCAGTGAAACGAAGACGGCGCCCAGACTTATGGGAAAACAAGTCTAATATGAAAGCTGACCGCAAACCTATGACTTTATTTCGGGGGAGTGTGGTGGGTGGGTGGGTGGTCGTACGGTTCACTTACAGATCGGAAAGAACGATGTCTCAATTGGCAGAAAGTGAGAGCGCAGCGTTTTGCATCCGACAGATACGTGAACTCAACAAAAGCCAAATGTCAACCTAGTTGGGGCATCATTTCCATGGAAACCACCGACCCAAACACTCCAATGATGCTGCTGCTACTATGGGTACTACTTTTCGGACCTTCAGTTTTTGGGTGAGTTGTAAAAAGTTGTAGAAAATCTGTGTTACCTAAAACCTTAAACCACATTTAGTTCTCCTATGGAAATGGAACTTTTGGAAATGATGCTGCGGGAGGCCGAGGGCTATCCCAGCAATGACCGGGATCAGAGGGATATATCCGTTTTGCCAGCAGTCTCTATAGGATGCGATGAGAGCGGCTCGCAGGAGCAATTTAGCCACATATTCGATGATTATGAGGACAGCAAAGAGGATTGTATGGAGCTCGTGCCACCCTGTGAACCTGCTTTTGAGGAAGGACTACCCATCGATCATCCATGTTTTGTTAGATTACTCTTGCTGAGGACACCGCTTCTCAAACAGGATCCCTGCGCCAATTTCTCTCTTGTAACTGAAAAACCAATCACCACCACAACACCAAAAACAAAGAAATGCAAGCCCAAGGGTAAAGCAAATAAAAGTGAAAACAAAAATGAGTTAGTGCCTCAGCCCAACAATGGCACAGAAAATTCTACAATAATCTCAACAACAAATTCACCAATAATTTCAACAACTTATTTACCAATAACAACAGAAGCAGCCCCCAATTCGAAAATAATAAAAATCAGAAAACTAGTTCCGGTGCAAAAAAAACTGAACACAACAGCAACCAGCACGACAACATTGGAAACAACAACTGTGGAAGAAACTACGATCCCAGTAGAAACCACCTCCAACATTACAGAAGAGACACCAACGACTACAACTGAATTGGAAACATCTACACCAACACCCACCACAACAACAAGTACCACAAGCACTACACAATCACCTTATACCGAAAACCAGCTTAAACGTCTTAAGGGCTTTAATCTCAGGAGAAAGAACCGGAAGGAAAAGGCCGCAAAAGTGCCCGATCCACCGCAGATAAAACTAGATAACGCAAGTCAACCCAGCGAGGTTATTCAGGTAATTATGACCACCGAAGCTGCACAATTGAGGTTGCGAGCAAAAAGTAACAGCACCACTACGGTCAAGCCACCTACAACTGTTTCAACGAGCACTTCCGAGCCGGAAACCACGACCCAAGAGACTTGTGAAGATGAAGTGGAAACCACCAAGCTGCCTAAATTCTCAGAAAATGAAGATGTGGATGTTGTAGGTAAGTGGGGTAAACTTTAAGAAAACTTTGAAAATGAAATATTTTATAATTTTATTTGATTTCCCAGGCCCTGATCAGTCCCAGGATATTGGTGTTAGTACAACGGAAGAACCTTGTGAGGACACCGATGAGCAGGACACTAATCTGTGTCCCCAGTTTATGTCAGCACAAGGAACTCGTGAGTATAATTCAAATACTGAGAGAAAATAATTAAGTGGAAAGTCTTTGGGGACATAGTTAATCTGATCACTTAATTTTCCAGCCTCACAACAAAAACCTCCCTCTGCATTCCGTTACCGCAAGCCCGTGAAAAACTATGTGGAGCCCATCCTGTATGAGGGAAACTTTGCCAAACCACTGCAGCGCATGGCTCCAACAGGACCCCAGCAGAGGGATTACTTTGTTTCCAACAAGCAGATAGTTCCCAGACCGCGACCCCGGTACAGGAAACGTATACCGCCTTCGATCTATATGAACAACATTGTGAGGGGCATGGATTGCAGCGATGAAGCCGGTCAGTATCCGTCGAGGAATCCTAATCAGCCACAGCGATACTGGGACATGAGGCGGGTTGGCTTGCTTCAGAGAAATCAGGGTCTGCGAAAAATGGGACCCGAGAGAAACATGAGAAGCTACGCTCCAGTCCCTGTTAAAAGACAGCAATTATATCCGCAAAATTCGGGGGAAACGGTGGAGAGACAATACCTGCAGGCAAGGGATGCTGAGCCCCAATCGCAATATCATCATTTTCCTGATGAGGAGGTAGTACAAGAGGAAAGGCTTATGCCACCTGCAACACCTACTCCCAGTTTGGATCCTTGTCAGCAGGAGCAGGATCATGTTCTCTACGGGCAGAGACCGCATCGCCAGCAAACAGATCATCTAATAGACTATCCCCAACCATCCATTTCCCCAAACTTTTTCACATAATTAACCTAATCCATAATTTAGACAAGTAGCACAAAGAGCACCCAGTAACCAGTTAACCACCAAAAATAAATAAGTGCACCACCTAGCAAAAGCCAAATACAGACCATCAATCAAGTGGAGCCCAGCCGGATAATTAGGGAACCTCTTTGATCTTGGAGGAGCGACGACGTCAGCAATTGAATTATAAAGCAATTGCCTTTCGGTTGTCGACCAAAAGAGGGGGCATTGTGAATAGCCACTTATCAGTCCATAGCCGTGGCTCAATTCGCTGGCCAAAAGGCACGCGCCCGTAATGACAAACCCATGAGCCACCACCTGATTCCCCGAAAGGGTGCGTTGCGGTGACCACCCACTCACCCAAATCGTGATGGGCTAGTTGGCCTCTTATTGGAATCCTATTTCCCCTGTTATTCGTCCCTAGGTTGGATTTAATTCGAACACTGAGGAAAACTTTCTTCTGTAAAAAAATCTTTTTAAAGCGGAAAGACAGAAGAAATATTATTAATTTTGAACAGAAAATTCTATATTACTAAAGCTTTGCTTCTGTCTTACTTAAGAATTTTGAAATATTTTCTTTAGGAGAAGCACAATGTTTTAGACTCTCTTTCTTTTTGCCAGTGTTATAATTGTACACCGCTGATTTTCTACATAATCACAGCTCACATGTGAATGGTTAGACGGGGAGAAGCTTTTAATTAGTTCAGGTTAACAGGAAACTATTCAAAAGCTGCACTTAACATCAAGGAAAATTATAATGTGTGTTGTATGTATTTCGAAATACAAAAGGGCAGTAACTTTTATAAAAAAAGGCATAATCGAAGAAAATATAAAAAAAATGATTTGGTTGTGAGATGCTTTTGGTGACATTTGGGTGTGAATATACATAAGGAGGGTATGGTATTTTTTCCAAAATAAATAACTATAAAAAAAAATGGTTTTTTAAGGTTATAGAACATGAGGTGAGTGCATTGGTCACAAAACTGTGTTTGAGTCTTCCACCTATATAATATGACATTGTTCACCTCTGACTATCTACTTTTAACTTTCTTAATAAAATGACTTAAATAATTTGAAAACCCCTAGATTCCACATTCACTAATGTGCCCAGCTGCCTAATTGTAGGTGAGTGGCTAACATATGACTGTCGGAAAAGCCCATTACAAAAACGTGGAAAATCAAAAGAGAGTTTGCAGGACCATAGGAGTTTCCCGGCGAAAACGTAAAGCCGAAAACAAATTAGTCGTTCCCAAGCCACCGCTTTCTCTCTTTCCCCCTGTCCACGGCGAATTGGGACTCTAATGGGAGGCTGACATTGTAAATGTCACAGGCAGGACATGAAAGGCGGCGGCGCTCAGAGAAAGAGCGGGTGAAAGTGCGGCAAGAGCGGGAGAAAGTGCGGCGAGGGCGAAAAGCAATCAGCTGGAGAGGGCGAGAGCGAGGGTGACTCGAATTCGCCCGCTTGTTGGGTACTGATTTTCAGGTTCTCCTGGCTCTTCGCCCAGTGCGGACGTGTTTTTCTCGCTTTCCTCCGCTTTCCTCGCGTTGTGCGGCCAAAAACTGCAAAACGGGAAAACCAAAAAAAAAAATTAATATAAAATAATACAAGAAAACCTCAAGCCAAAAATTAAAACCAAGCCAATAAACAAACCAATATCAATTGTTAAACCACCAAAAGCGAAGAATTAGTGAAAAATAGTTAAACACTCTGAAAGTGCATTTAAGCCATAAATAACCAAAAATTAAACACATAATAATATCCCAAACTAAAAGTGTTTTAAATCTAAAATAAATAAATAAAAAGCTTGAATTTACCTTACGCCCGTGACCCAACTGCTAAAAGTAAATCGATAAAGAATTTTAAAAAAAATTAATCAATCTCCGTGAATTTTTATAATCAAACACTGCCAATGTGAACCCATCTATTTAAAAACAAAGAGAACAACCAACCTGAAGATAACCGAGAACAAACGTAAACGAGCATTTAAGAGGTCGCAACAGTATTTGTAACTGAAACTGTAACAGTAGCTAACGGTAACTGGGTCAGTAGGCAGAGCCCAAGTAACGCCCCCTCACCGAGGGCTCCTCCTCATCCACCTTCTTTATCCTTCTTCGCCATCATCTTTTCAGTGTGGTAAGTAACTTATTTTTTGCACCCCCAGCTTTTGATTCTGTGCGAAATCTCCAGGCTTAGCTTTCTGATTATAAAGCCAATTTGAATTTTGATCGAAAGGGAAAGTGAGGAGAAAAATGAAGTATAGTAGGTATTGTTCGTTAGCCGTGATTAGCTTTTGTTCGACTCAACTGTATTGCCATTGTGCCAAGTGCCAGGGAATAAAACGGGTCAGCTGGTCCGGTCCTCAAGGGGGAAAAGCTGAGTTGTTGTCGCTTAACGGGGGGTATTTTTTGGCAGTCTTGCCAAGTTTCTGACGGTTGCAAGCCAGAATCGAACGGAAAAAGTACAGTCAAACTTATGAGGCCCGAACCATATATTCAGTTATAGATTGATTTTATATGTTTTTAAAACCGTTTCTCATTCAGTGTTCATATTATATTCGTAAGAAGGTTGGTAACAGGTTGAAAGAAGCATCTTTGACAAAAGAGTTAAATTATTTTATTTTATTTTATGGGAAACCTTTATCCCGAATTTCTCAAAGTTGGTTTCGTATTCATAAATATTATTAATTTATTTGTTTGAAATATTTAAAATTAAGTCAGAATAGTGTTCTCTTTTTTTTCGTTAAATAAAATTTACACATTTACATAACAAATTTAAAATAAAGGTATATTCTGAAAAGGATTTTTTTTTATTTTTATTCTTCTTATCTGTTTAAAAGAAAGTAAGTATTAAAGTTAATAAGTTAAACAAAGAAACTGAATTTGTCAACATTTTTGAGCTTCTTGAAGTTGGAAAGTAAATGTGTTAAAATAAATAAAAGCACCATTACCACAAATAGAAATGATTGATCTGTTCCCTAACAATGCTATCTTCAAATATTGATCAACAAATAAAAAACACACCCACTAAACAAAAACAATCAAGCAACTTCGCAGGTGACTTGAGGCTTATTCCAGGCAATCAAAAGTCACTAAATTAAGCACTAAGCAAACCTCGGATATATAATATATGGCTTTTAGTGTAACTACTCTTGTCGGCCAACTAAGCAAACAAGTCACAGTCAAAGTTAAATCGCCACCGACTTGCAAACCAAACATGTAAGTTAATGACCATTAGCAAGGCCTCTTATATCCGCACCCCTCTGGCGATTCAACAACTATTTTACATAATAGCAAATACAAAAAAAACGCGAAATGTTCTATAGATTACATACAAAAGGGAATCGAAGGGCAAAGGAAGGGCCCAGAGAACATTGCTGTTAAATAAAAGCCCCAAATGTTGTCACATAATCGATTCAGGGCTGTATCCACATCAACCTTTTATATCTCGGCATTTCGATATCGATATCTCGCAACCTTCGCGGAATTCTATTGGAAAGCGAGACCCACCAGATGCTGGCAGCTAATCCCCCTCATTTAGGATGTAAGCCACCTTAAGCCAACGTACCCCAGTCTTATAATTAGCACGAGTACGTGGCTCTCAGGTGGCAACGGATACTGAATACTAACCTGAATTCTGAGTGCAGGAATGGGTATAATTACACACGGTGACAGCGTGTGTCCTTTTAAGTACATCCTGCTGATGGCTAATGGGATATGGAAATCCCAGGAAGAAATAGAGGAAAAGAAGAGAGGTGCATGTTGTTCAATAACATGTTTGGGTAAAGGAAAACTTAAATATCATTCTTGAACCACTTTGGTATACCTGTGTTGGTTGTTTTTTTGGTGGATAAATATTGCCTTAGCTGTAACCGACTTGATGGATTAACCATTTAGACATATAAGTAAATAAAATAAAATGTTGGTACAACATGTTGATGTTCTTCCCTAAAAAAACCCGTTAGGGAACTTTGGCTAACAAAAGCAAAAACAAGTATCCAGTTCAATGTATATTTTATAAAGAAAAGTTTTCTCAAGGTTCCAGGTTTGTCTAATTTATGTTTAGTTGCAATATATTGGTAAGGTAACGTGTAACATCAAAATTTAAATGTAATTATTAATAACTGTTTTAAAATAGACTTAATGAAATATAAAACTTTTCCACCTCCCTAAATTCAGTTTTCAACTTGAGCTGAAAGAGCACTCGACTGTACTTTATTATTTGCCGTATGCCAACGCATATTTTCATTTGTTTGTCAGCTGACATGAATATGTAAATAAGATTCAATTGAATTGCCGCATGTCACAGGAGATTCCTGACAACGTCGAGCCGAGTAATATTTACATTTCTCTTTTGGAGCACCTGCCTCTGCCCAATGAAACTCAATCAAAATGTTCAATAAAATTCATCATCGAATGTGTACAGTTGCAATGAAATGAGCCCCGGGCGAATGGCAAATTTCAGGGTGGCCAGTGTTGGAAGAGTCCAGAAAAAGCACTCAATGTTATATGATATATGCATACTTCATTGACTTCCATCCGCCATCCATTCCACATTGATCCTTGTGGCAGGGCCATGAGTCCTTGGTTATATTTAGCCCGTGTCTGTTTTAATAGCCCACTGTTGCCCGAGAGCTCCTCGTGAGGTGCGTTCCTGCATGAGTGTGCGTGAGTATCTGTGTTTTGCATCTGTGTCAACCTACTACAGTCAAACCTGAAAAAGTTGAACAAATTAGTTCAAAATAAAACTTATAAAATTTGACATTTTTTTATTAGGGAAGAAATGTTTTTAACGTGAAAATTTTTCTTGTGACAATTTAATTTATGTTAAAATATATGTACATTTTCAAAATTTTTAAGTTGTCACAGTTTTAAAAAACATTAGGTATTTTTTTTTTTATATTTTCCTACATTCTAAATGCACTTTTCACTGTCACATTAGTATAAATTAAAAAGAAACAGGTTTGTCCAAATTAAAACAAATTATAATTTAAATATTGATATTTAATTCAATATCCTATTCGCCTTTACCAAAATGTTATAAGCTTAACTTTGAAATTTAAAAAAATTAAACAAAACAACAACAGTCCGTATAAATATTTTTCAATTAAATTAATCAATTTCTAATGTTTGGTCACCAGTTAAATTTGTGTTGAAAATTTTTGGTTTAAAAATATTTGAACAGGAACCATGACCAAGATCCTCGCCTGTCTGTTGTCATCCAATTCGCACCAACTTTCAGCGCGACCTTACCCACACAATACCCCCCTTTAAACCACCTCCTCTCGTATGACACTATTTAACCACATAAGCGGGGGAAACAAAAAATCAATAGCAACAACAACAGCCACATTTTGCTTTCATTGCCTGATTTTTGCCCACACGGCAAAATTGAAAATTTCTTTTGCACTTGACACGAGTCGCCTCTTCCTCTTTTATCCCACTTTCCTTTCACCCTACGCACAGTTTTCCTCTTTCATGTCATTTTCTTCTGATACAATGAACGCACGTGTTTGGTTACAAAACAGTTACAGTTTTCCAAATCCGTTAAACGCGCGAGAATTTTCAACGAAATGAGAACCAATTTGGCTGTGGGGGATAACATTAAAGGGATGCCTTAGAAAAAATAAAAAACCCTGCGTTTTTTACAGCGAAAATCGTAGGCGAAGGACAAAAGCCCAATGTGTACGCTTAAATGGGAAAATGTTTTTAAAACGCTTCATAAACTCAAGAAGGCCAGGGAAAAAAGATTAATTTATGTGAAACACTTAAATCTTCCATTAATGTGTGACAAGGCCTTGAAATAAAAAATTTGTATTAACCCAACAAAAAAGCTTTTAACATTTTAATTTTTAATAATTTAAGGAAATGACTCAGATCTGATTTACAAAGTGACAGTTAATTAAACAGGGAAGATTTTATTGTTCGGATGTTTCCATAAAAATTATTGCGTTTTATGGACTGGAATATATCTCCCAAAACTGTGATAATTCACACCGAAATTTGTTGACAACAAATTTTAATATTGAGTTGCGTTTAGCGCTAGAATTTTAATTTAACCTTGTAATGTGACCTTGAAAATGTGACTAGCACAACAACAATAAGCTTAAGCTTGGCGCGCTGGGCCAAAACACTTTATAAATGAAATGAATACACCATCAAAAACAATAATACAAACAAATAAATATCTATCAAAATTGTAATGTTTAATTTTTAACTTAATCCAAAACATCTGTAAGAACACAACATCATCCACATTTTTCCACTTTAAAATTCACAGTTCATCAATCTTGACATTAACGTAATTGAATTTATTATCAACCTGTCATTTGTGGAAGGACTTGCATCATTCAGACTTAATTGAATTGCAGCCTGGCAAAAATCAAAATAAAATCCTTACTCGTTTGGCTAGGGCTTTCCCTTTCCTTTCGTGCTGCCAGCGGAAAGCCTTCACACGTTAACTTGATTCAGTGCGTCGAAAGCGAATTTCCACAGAATTAAATTGACTTGGCCACAATTCCGCACCGCCCAGCCCCGCCCTTGATTTTCCACCCCACCCCCCTTGATTTTCCACCACAGCTTCTGGCTTTCAGTCTTAGCCCGCCATCATCAAACATGCAACGTGCTCATAATGAAATAATAACAAGAAAAGCCGCAAATGCAAACGTGTTAAGCGGCCCACAGAGAAAGAGAGTTGGGCCGGAAGAGAGTGTGCACTCTTTGGTCGGAAAATGCAGCGAAAAGAGAGATTGTGAGAGGGAAATCGAGAGAGTGGAAATGCCGCAGATGCAGCGGAAAAACCTCGAGCTCGGAGCTCTCAACTTCTCGAAAGCCAGCCGGCCGGATTAGTCTGCCGCGCGACTCAAACAGTAGCGGATATTTTTTTAAAATACCGGAAAAATATTCCACAAATTTTGAATACACCAAAATACATTCCTGAAAATCTATACATATCTCAAGTGCAGCCCAAAAGCTAATTTTCAATTATCAAATCAAAGGATTTGTGTAAATTCCCCGTCGTTTCACTTCCTGTTTTGACTTTCGGTGTCATTAACCCTTTCCCGCTGTGCCGTCTAAATTTGGCTTTGTTTTTTCAACCCCATCTCCCAAGAATAACAAAAACAAGGAATTCGATAGAATTTTTGGGTGTACTTTTCAGAGAGGAGAAGGTAACCGAAATTAAGGATCCAGGATGCCGCAGCAGGCGCAGCTGAAACACATCCATGGACATGGCCGATTGCCCAGAGTGATAGCCACTGATAGCAGCAGGTAATTGGAAGGCACACACTTTTCTTGAACAATCTATCATCACTGCGCTGTGGTTGTTTGCTGGAAAACTTAAGACAAGGGAAATTTAATGAGTATTCGAAGGATTGGCGTCCAAAAGGGTGTATGTGTGGGTTGCTTCAAAGGAACAAAGACCTTTGTCGTCGGTTGCCAGGGTGCTGTAAATTAAAAAAAAATTTGGCTATGTAGGATAACAGAAATTAAAGCTAGTATTATAAAGCAATTGTCTTTAACTGCAATCGGGTTCCCCAAAATTTCTTAAGGCTGTTCAAGATGATTGGACATTTTTATAAATATTTTTAAACTGCAAAGAAGTGATTTAATTTACAAAAAGATTAAAGACCATAACGAAGATATCACAAATAAAATCACAATAAAGGTCTGTAAAGATTGCAGTCACCAGGAAAATCAACTTAAAGACAGTATTACTGCCCCCAATTAAGTGACAATAGAAAACGAGAAATTGCCCACAAACAATTTCCATTGCGAGTATAATATCCATACACGCACATCTCAGAGCTAAAGATAGAATCTACTACAAATTGTGTTTAGATTGATGGAAGCGCCTCCAGTGTCCCACGAAATGTCTGTTTACCTTTTAAACCTTAAAATTAGAAATACAAGTGAGATCGATGTATAGATATATACTTTGTGTACTACCTTATATTTATTTAACTTGAAATAAATGGTCATAAATAATGGTCAAATACGTTCAAAATTCCAAAGTAAACATTATATCTAATTGATATAGATACTTTCTTCTTTTTTATTGCGGTTTGTTGATTCGTATAGTGTTTGTCGGGTGTACATATATAATCGAAATCACTGTAATAATAAGTAACTAATATATTTGCCGCAAAGAAAATCACACAGCAAGGGTTGAGGAACCTTAGTATCTGAGAAATATACATAGATACTTTCTATTCTGTTTGCTGTGGTTTGTTGTTGATGATGTCTTGTCTGTCTTTTTCTAGAGACTGGGTCAACAACATGTCAAGTGCAAAAAGTGGCGTGGACATGGGGGCAGGATCAGGGAACTAATGGGTACGGTAGGGGTACATGAAGAGGATACTCCCCCCATTGTGTCTTTGTGCTTGTGTATTTTCTTTGTCTGTTGTGATAAGCGAGGGTGGCGTTCGATAAGCAAACAATATACATACAACAAATAACAAAGAGTACTAGAGAAAGAGCGCTGGGGAGTTGTGACTCTCTTGGGCTCTCAAACATTGCATGTGTCTCTCTGACATTTTCCGCTCGGGATTCTCTGTTTTGCTTGCCTCATTCTCGCTTCATTGGGGGACATTGATCCCATTTTTCCCTGCCCCAATTCCCCACACCCCCTGAACCCTTTTGTCCACCCACCCCTCCCCCGTTATGTGTGTCACTTCCGCATGCAGCGGATGTCTCTCAAAATGGCACACGCCATGTTGCCCATAGGTCCCAAATCGCACCTGTGCCCCGCCCCTTTTTTGTTGCACCTATGTGCAGCATTTAACATTTCCCAACTAATTGCAAATGTCTTTGGCAAATATCACAGCTCGTATTAGTAGTTTGAGAAAAATGTGTTGAGCTGACAGAGATAATCGTTAAAGTTAATAATAAAAATGTTTATTTTTTATAAAAATATAAATCACTTTTTAACATTATTAGGTATTATTTAATTATATTAAATAAATTCATTTTATCGATGCTTAACAATTAAATACTTTAACATTTCTTCGGCTAAGTAATTTTGTTTAAGAAAATAATATATCACAAGATAGATTTTGGACATTACAAAATAGTTTATATTTGTACCCAAAAGGTGATATTTATTCTTTAACAAGTGTTTAGTTAAGAACAACCCTAAATTTCTGACTTTTAAGTTGTTTTTTAAAGTTTGGTTTTCGTGCTCATTTATCTGTATGAATGTAGCTATAACTATAGCTCTGTATGTTCAGCAATATCTCACTTTGCAGTCATCTTTTTCCCAACTTGTCCCAGGAAGACAATAAAAATGGAATCAAATGGCCAGAATGACATCAGCAGCAAGCTAAAGCTTAAGCATTTTCACACAACCCATGGCCATCTGAGAGCCCTATTCTTTGCTCTAATTGGAAGGGTAGTAAAGCAAGATACGACACTAAAGACGTCTATGACACTACCAACGACGGGAATTTTAGCTGAAGCTAAAGCCAAATGTGAACTGGAAGATATTTCAGTCGGGAGGAATTTATAACTCAAATGACCTTGACTTGTTTGTGGTATTTTCAGAGTTAGGGAATGAGCTCATAAAAGGTCACAGTAGTGTGGGTCAGAAATGTGAAAAAATTAAAAAAGGTCTGAGGAAAAGCAGAAATAGGGAAAAGCTTACGGCAGGATTATGTGGGAATCATGGCTGAGAATAAAAAAATCATTTGTAATGCTTTGCAAATATTTTTTTACATTTATTTGGATACTAAAAAGTGCACTGTAAAACGCAGATAATGATAATTTATAATTTTATTTTTTAGTTATAAAAGAAACCAAAAACCAGGTACGTATTCAATTTTTTTTTGTATTTTTGTAATAAAGCCAAATATTTTCAAAAATAAAATTGTTGAGTTAGTCCTTTACTTTTTATTATAACTAAACTGCCAAAGATGACAATGTAATCATAAACATTGATTGCCCTTAAAAAAAATGTTTGTTTTGGCTTTTGGCAATTCAATGATTGTACAAATTGCACACGCCGTCATAAACTTGGCTAATGAAGAAAGCAAACATTCTGAGCCAAAACTAGAACCAAACTTTATGCGTTAAAAAGCGAATGGTTAAAATCGTATTTAAAATCGTGTTTGAGTGATAATAAAAATCCAGGCGGAAAGGTGTAAACAAAAAATTCGTCAGGTTATAAACTTATTGGGTAAACAAGACTCTACCATATATTACTATATACAAGTATGACACGAATCTTGACTGGGTATAAGGCGATAAGGCTTTTTGCCAATTAAAACTTATCAAGTGGGTTTTCGAGTGGTTAAAGTGACGCGTTGGCTGGCTTCGAACGTCGATAAGAATCGAGAAAATCAACAAGAGTTACGTTTATTAAACAATTTAGTTGTCAGGGTGTTCGAGTGGTTCGTGATAAGAACGAACCCTGAAAAATAAGACCAAATCTTGCCCATGACTGACTTCCACTGACGATGATTAATTTGGTTTTTTCAAGTGCATTCAGAACAATAAGATAAGATGGAACGTGTCCACGAAATTGACGTCAAAAAAGTATTACGATCAAACGAATCGTGATTTTGTTAGGGAGATGTCAGATCTGAATCAAAGCTGATATAAGCTGGTTTATTTGATTCTTGGCCTTGTCAATGGATTTATCGTAAACTCGATTAACCTGCCCTGATTCTTGATTCATTCAAGTGAAGTTTAAACGCTAATTAATATTAATTATGCCCAAGGCAAGAAAATAGATTTATTAACAATGAAATCCGAATCGAATCGGCCAGACTCAGTTCGAGTCAACTTAATTCGGCCGAATTCGCATTCGAATCTTAACAATCAGGCAAACAAAAAACAAAATAATTATTCGGGATGTGCATTGTTTTTTGCGCCACTTGTTTTGACAGACGAAGGTAGCTGAATCACGGAAGATTATATCAAATTTAAGCACAAATAATTTTTGAAAAAGATTCGCCTGTATCGGAGACATCGTTTCTGCCTCCCGATATCGCCCCATCTCTTTCTGCTTTGGCAGCTAACGAAACCTGAACCTGAACCGTTTGCCTCCTACCGGTTCTAACCGGTACGATTCGCCTTGCAGTCGCAGTGATGTTGTTACCACATATCCACTACCAACAACCAAGTAAACAACATCGCCGCATCCACATCAAGTCACTGAAAATTGAATTAAAATAATTTCTAGTTTTACAGGCACGCAGGTCTTTTTGATAATTCGGTTATTTTGCTCAGTATTTTTCGAGCTTTGTTTTGATTTTGTGCTTTGTTCCAAACAGTTTAACATATTTTGATCGGTCATTGCTTAAATTTGAATGCATAATTATTGGTTTTTGAGAAGTTAGGGAGGTGGAAAGAGGTGTGCCCACCAAGGCAAACAAACATTTTTGTGCAAACATATAAAAAAGTACACGTAATGTTCTTAAAAATATGTGTTGTGTTTAGTTAATCTCTTGCTTATTCGAATTCATTAAATTCTATTGACTAAATTGTAAAATCATTTGAATAACAATTATAAAAAAAATGGGATAAAAGAATATTAAATAACCACTTTTTACTAGTTTAATATTTCGAGGGCTTCAGAAACTTTTGTGATTTTATTATAAATTTAAATTTTAAAAAAAAACTTCCTAACTTTATAACTATTTCACTCTAAATGGTAAGCTTATAAATGTAAAAAACTGTATGTAAACAACCATAACCCAGGGTAAAAAAAAAAGTCGTCCGACTGCCTTTCAAATGAATTCCAAATGGAATTACTTCCTACTTTATGTTCACATCACAATATTTTTGGTTTTGTTGACACCCACTGCCCCACATTCGTTTTTTCAAGGGCTCCAACAATAAAATATATATTTCTGTTGTTGTTTATTTTCGTCATCGAGAAAAGCGAATTCAAAACCGAAAAAAAATATACATATCATTAAAAATACATATCCCACTCACACAGGCAGGTTGCCATGTCTGCCAGTGTTTTGATAAAAAAAACGTTTGTGGACATTCATTAGTCGACAAAACAATGCCTAGCCATTCAAATAAAAAAATTGAAAAGTCAGCAAAATATGATTAACCAAACACTTGTTGCTTTTAGTTAACGCCGGTTAAACGCCAGTCAAAACATTACCAACTAATATATTACTTTGGCAGCGTGCGGTTCCAACCGGATTTGTCAATATAAGTGCTATCGCCAGATCTTGTAAACGGACCATTAAAATGCACTTTCGATTAGGTAAACAGTTTTTTTTTTTCTACCCTTTGTGATAACCAGACCCCGGCGATAAGGAAGCCCCATCGATAAAGTTAAGTAGGCGAAATAGGCATTTAAAAACACATTTTGTAAAGTTCTCTTTCCCGCTCTGCCTATATGTAGTGTGTCTCTCTGTCTCTCTCTGTATTTCTGGGCAGCGACGCCGGCAAAATCGGCAGCAGAGGGTTAAGCGAGCGCAGCTGCTTCAGTTTGAAGATCGGCAGAGTTAGTAAGTCTGCAATCGCCGGGGCTCGCAGTCGAGTCGTCGGGTCGCGTTTTAAAATACTTTTACTATATAGAGGAAAACACTCTACCTAATCCGAGATCACAACAGATTAAAATCAAATAATAAAACGGAACCACACGTTCACTCTTTATTGTTTCCCCATATTCGTCGGCTATCGCACAATTCGCTTTTCGGTTGATTATCGCGAGGTGCGTGTGTGAAATTTTTGAACAAACAGGAAAAAACGATCCAGTTTTTTCGATCGCTATTTTCGGCGATAAGGTGATGGCCAAAAATAATGAGTACATAGAATTGTAAGTAGCCAGTGTGATTCATCATCAGTGATCGCTGAAAGTGTCACAGGAAAAAACAGCTCGGAAGATATGAGGGTCCGAGGTTTAAGTCGCACTCATCAGCCGAGCTTATCACTCGGTTTTCGATTCAGCTCTGAAAATTGTTATAGCTATGGGTTGAGAGATAAACCCATGCACAAGGGCAACAAAAAAGGGAGGGACCTCTACTCGATCCATTCAAAAGAAGGGATTTTAAATTTTTTAAAGTAAATTAATTAATTTAAATAAATAACGTAAGGGTACTTACATAAGTTTGACTTAATAATCACCAAAAACAAAAACCTAAAAAAAATTCAACATAACACTTCTTTAAAATATAAACATTTTTAAACATCTTAAATAAAAACCTTATCTAAGATCAATTAAAAAAAAGGCCTTTAATTTTGTATCAACGTTATTCTTGTTATTTTTAAGCCCATTTACAGCAAAATGCGAAAATCATGCGAATTTAAATTAAAAATATCTTAAAAGCTGCCATAATATTTTAGAGGGGTTATTTTAACTTAAATATAAAAATTAAAAACATGACGTATTATATATTTAATCCATAAGGATAGCTTAAGTATTTCGAATAAAATCAATGATCAGTAGATGAGAAAATCAAATAGTCTCTCTAAAAAGGTTAGTCTTTTCCAAAAAACTTATAGGGGAAAGTCGGGTAAAACGGGCTACCTAACTGTTTTTGGGTTAAAAAAATAAATTCATAAATGAATTAACCGCAAATTTTTTTTCAACTTTTAAAATGAAGCCTGGGGAACATAATACTGAACCGCTTTGGTCAAAAAATGTTTTCTAAGTATAATTATAGTGATTTTTCAAAAAAGTTCCAAGTAGCCCGTACCTGTCCTAAATCGTACGGAAACGTATTTGTTGCGGAACATGTCTACTAATTCTGGGTTTTTAGTGAATTCTAATTACAAATACATACAAAACGTTTTATTTTTGTCGGCGATATCCATTACTTTCCTTTAAGTTTTTTAGCACGCGTTTTGGATGTTTTCGAAGAGGTTTTCGATTTCTTCGAAAGTGTCTCGATTTGTTTTTGTCTTTTTGCCATTGCCTCTTCTTCCTTTTTCTTCCTTTTTTCTTCTAAACATGTATTCAAGAAATGGATATTGATTTGTAATTTGGATGTTGAATTTCTACGTCGAAAACACTGAAAAACGTTGAATTAAAAGTAGCCCGCTTTACCCGACCGAGAACTAGCCCGCTTTACCCAACTCGGATATTATTTATTTAACTCATATTTTTTCGATAACTACGTAACCTTTTTCTGAGGTTAAGCACTTAAAATACGCGTAAGACACTGGAGTAATAGAAAAGTTACTTACTTGGCAGAAAAAGTAAGGCGAAATATGCCAATTTTCAATTACACTTCACCAAAACATCGGTGCTGCGACCTTACATTAAGGGATCAGGGATTACATCAGGGATTTACTTGATAATAAACGTGAAAAACAAAATGTGACCGTCCATAATAACACTCATGGGTTGTTAATGAAGAGTTAATTAGCTCGGTTGATAGGTGGCATCACTAGTAATTGAAATATCGAAGGTAGCCCGTTTTACCCGCCGGCCCGTTTTACCCAACTCTCCCCTACATACCAATGAATTCATTGATAAGCGAAATAAAAAAAACAGAACCTGCCCGAAAGTATTAACCAGATAAGCTTTCGAATCTGCGAGAGTTTTTGATTTTGGGCCCAACCCAGCTCGTTTCTTTAATTTAATACCAAACGACTGTTTAGTTAAACAAAGCCAAGTGCAAAACGTCTAGGAATTCGTTGTCTAGTTGACACAGTATACAAGATTGGCTATTATGTTAATATCGGGCCACAAAAAATTTTTATTGTTGTTGTGACTCAGGTGCAGATAAGGCAGTCAAAATCTTAGAAGTTGGGAAGGTAGAGGGGATACTATATTTAGTAAACCCTGGCTAGACCCAGTTCAGACCGGCAATTGGCAGACAGCCTGGAGTGTCCGTCTTTCCGACTGACAGTTTGTCTTGTCTATATGTACATATACTAAAGTACCATATAGATTATTCATTTCACTGGCTGATAAGACGACGGGCAGCAACAAAAATATAGCTGATAGGCTTTATAGAAATAAACCTTTATGCAATGCAAGTTTTCCACCACAATACTGTCTGATCTTGGAAATAACTTAAATTAGCCGGTTTGTGTGAACAACAAAGAATTTTATTTGTCTCGCCGCATGATACATTTTTAGAATATTTTGTTTTTGAACTTTTATTTTGATTAATCCGTTTATAAATTGTTGTAGGTATATATACCTACATTATTTTTGGATTTTTAAACATTTTTTGGTGTATCCCTGTAATTTTCAACTGTTTAAATAAATCACAACTAACAATTCTACTTTTCTTGTTATTCAGCATCACTGAATACTAATTAATTTTCGTTAGTTCATTTATTTATAACAAAGAGAAGTCGTAGCGTTTATGAAAAGTAATAATTTGAGCAAAAACATATTAGAGTATAAGCTTAACAAAATCCTTTTTACGTTTGTAAGCAAAAAATAAGGAGTTTTTCTTATTGATAGTTAATTCCAAAGTCAGACAGAAAAAAGCTTAAATTTCCAAAGAATTGGCTTTAAAAGTTTACCAAGCACTCGTAAATACATCATTTAGAAACTGAATCACGTGTATTTATGAGAACGATGCAATAAAGTAAGCCGACCACTATATTAAAAGCAAAATTCACTTACTTTTAAAAGCCCATACAAAATTAATAGCTCGCCTGAAATGGAAACTAAAATTGAAACCCATCAGCAGACGAATAATTTACCGACGTCGAAGTGCAGCTTAAAAGTTCTCGGGTTGTGGGTGACAATTTTTCTATGACACGTGCTGTGGAGGGGTGAAGTGAATATGACAGTCACTGAAATGAAACTGTGGCAATGAGTATGGTAATGACACTCGATGTGAAATCATTGGTGTTTTGTCAGCATTTCGTTTTTTTTATATTCTTTAAAAGGGTTTAAAAATGTGATTTTTAAAAGAAAAAGGAGTGACAAAAAATTGTTTAGCTTGTATGTAAATAAACTAGTTTATTTCAAAGTTTAAATCATTCCATGTCGCCAATTAAAAACGGGAATAAGAATTAACCACGCAAAATGTATGTTTTTGGAAATAAAAGAGTATACTTTATTCTTCCTACTTGCAGCTACTATTTTTTTTTAATTTATGTCGATTTTTTTTAAGTAGCAATCAGTTTAGTGAAGGGTTTGTGTGGGTGTTTCTGTGTATATTGCAAACGCGCATATTAATTAGGCGATTGACAACACATTTGCGCATGCAGCTCAGGCTTGTTTTGATATTTTCTGGGCCTGCCACTGGAAGTTGAGCTGTTTAAGGTGAGGTAACAGTAAAACGACTATTAACGACATGGAAATAATAGAGAGGGTTACAACATTGTATCATAATTAAGATTTATTTTAAAAAAGTAATAAGAGATCTGTAGACAGGCTGTGACTTTCCTTGACCCTTTTCAATGCTTAATTATCTTGAAAGAAATATTAAATTTCGCTTTCCCTTTACAGACCTTGGACCATGAACTCCTCCAGCGGTGATGATGAGGCACCGAAGGATCCGCGCACCGGCGGCGAGGATTTCACACAACAATTTACAGAGAACGATTTTGAGGGTGAGTCGAGCTCCACTTCTCTTTTTAAGACAGTATTTTTAATTGCTCACTGAATACCTACTGATAAATTAAACATGAATAAAAATTATTGGGTCCATTTACCAAAATTAAAGTCGACTTTAAAAACCAGCCAAGTGACAAGTCGATAGACAAACAAGAAATTTGCGTCATGTTAATTGCAAGGTTACAACTTTTGACACGCAACTAAAACTAATTAAAAAATGGACAACAAATTCTTCGAGAAAGAAAACTAGATTTAACTGGAAATCTTAATAAAAGTTAGGGGTCATAAAAATTAGTTAGTCTGTGCATTTATGAAAAATTATTTGAATACTACCTCATTTTACATATTTTCCGGTTTTGGTCTTTCATTTGCTTAAATTCACTGAATATAACATTTTCATGCTTTTTATATAAGTTAATAAACAAAATAACCCTTACGATTAATCTTTACTGTACAAAGAAAAGTGCATTTAACAACAACGTTTTTGTGTCGCCGAATAGAACGCCCTCCACTTTAATGACTGTAAGTCCTAGTCGCGTGACTTGGCAAAAGTGAAAAAAATTCAACTAGAAGATGTGCTCTGTATAATTAATTTAAATTTATGAAAAACTACTGATGCAAGTAGCAGATGATATCACAATTAGTCAACTGACTGAGCGCAAGTTGAACAAAGGCTTTGAAAATTGGAACTGGAAATTGCTCAAAAGCGGGCATCCCATTCAGGGAAATAAGTAATTAACATAAATTTATTTGTAATCACTAAGAACGGCAATGAAAAGAGCCGGGAATTTGATTAAAACAAGACTGAATCTTAGGTTGGGTTTGATTTAGACTCGTGGATGATTCAACGTTGCATATAAAAGGTCTTTAGTGTATTTGGGTTGTAAAGAAATATAAACTGATGGCATACAAGAATACTAAGTATTTAAGTCTTATCACCACAACAAACGCAATTTAAAGTGGACTTTAAGCTGATTTGATTATAATTAAAAGTGCTGTCGAATGAAAAATCGTTTCAAAATAATAAAATTGAGTGTGTTTTTGAAAGCTATTTATGAATGTATATGTGGCCAAAGAAAAACTCGTACAGACTCTATTAAATAAACATAGAAATTTAATATTAATAAATAAAAATATTTATTACAATTTTTGGCATACCAAATTTTATTTTTACAAGCATTTATAATGTAAGAAAATAAAAAAACCTTTGACGGAAAAAAATAAAAAAGAACGCAATAAGTTTTTACTTAAAATTATCAATTTGTGAACAATGCCGATTTTTTCTTTATTGTTTGTTATATTATGTCGTTAAGATTTAATGATTCACTTCAATATAAACCTTTTTTTATCTAATTGAATTTTAAAATCAGGACAAAGTCCTATATGATTTAAAAAAAAACAAAAACAACAAACATTAGAAATTTTAATTGTACAAAATTTAAAGTAATTTTCACTTTTAAGTGGTATGTCTATACCTACTTACATTTATTAAATGTCACTTAAAAGGCCTTTCAGAAGTAAATACATTTTAAATTTAGCTTAAAACACAAAAAACGCGGAAATTAATGCTAGGTCTTTCAGAAACACTCCAATGCCATAGTAAATAAAACAAGTCGAAACGAAAGAAAACATTTTAAGCTAATTGAATTTCACAACTCAACTGCAATTAATAAACAAAGTCGCACTCAATTTGGTTTTTCCCCGCCCCCTCTCTCTGGCTCCTTTTGACTTTTCCCCCCCACTTTTTCCTGCAGGACATCGGGCCCACACCGTTTATGTGGGCGTCCATGTGCCAGGAGGACGTCGCCACTCGCAGCGCCGTCGCAAGCACCATCACAGTGGCCCCGGAGGCGGTGGCACGGGTGGCAGTGGCGGAGGTGGCTCCATCGACAGATCCGGAAGTGTGGGTGGTGGTGCGGGCAAGGACAACATTAGCGAAAAGCAACAGGAAGTGGAGCGACCAGGTGGGTCCACGGGTTTCCTCTCCTTATGTGTGTCTTGTGCTGTTTTAATTGCGATATGGGGACTCAGCATCAAGTGCCAGTAAATGGGGTCAATCAGTTTCGGCCAGGCCGAGAATCGTGGGAAATTATAGGAACCTTGAGTTGGCGGAAAATTTCACAAATTACAGCCCTTTGCGGGGATATCTCAGTCATCAGAAGGATAATGAAAATTACAGATGATTGGCTTACAGTTTTCCGCGAACAAAGTTTTGATTGTAATGAGGGAAAGCAGGCTAATGGTGACATTGAACTAGGACCAGGCAAGTGTAGTTAGACAAAAATACACCTTATTTTATAGGTAGGGCACCTTCCCTTTAATTAGTTGTTATACTGCAAACTAACCACAAAATATTTTTTAACCCATAACTTACATAACTTACTGATAACTTAGAACTCGTTTAACAGCTTTTCATAAATTCTCACCCAGCCTACCCCAACTAAGTTTATTAACATACATAACCTGGCCTATCCATTTACTTTATTGTAAAGCATATTACCTTATTTTATCTTGGAATAGCAAATCCTAAAAACACATTTTTTAAATGCATTCACCTAGAAGTTCCACCCTATTATTTTTTTTGCATAACCTTCCCCACCGTAAGAAATCTAATTCAATTTATCTTAAGGCTTAAGCCATCCTACACAAACATATCCCGGATAATAAAGGTTTTTGTAATTTGTAAGCCTCAAGTTAGGCTTAAATTTTCACATGTAACAAACAAAAATACAATAATTTCCCTAAACTACACTACCTACCATTCACCTCACATCTTTTAACGCTTCAGACTCATAAAAGTGCGACCACTAAACATCCTTAGTAAGAAGTATACAATATTTTCACACAAACTACACAAATAGGACTAAACAGGACATATGGTGGTCAACGGTCAGTGGCGAATTCCCAGCACAGATCAGGGCCAAATTATTGCGCCAATTAACTTTAGCACGCGTACACCATAGTCCAAGGATACTGATGATTGTTACGAACGGGGTGGCATTGTCACGAAGATGTTGCTGCAGAGTCATAAATGTTGATTAAGTTTATGAAAATTTGCACAGAAGGAAAATGCTTTAAATAAATTGGGAAAAATTTAAGTTCGAGACCGTTTTGGTCTTTAAACGTTAATTTCTATTTTGTATTAAAGATTTTTAAATTCGGTTTATCTTTTTTCTTTCAAAAAATAAAAAAAAATATTCCCGTTAGGTTCGGTTTATGTTTTCTGTAGATTATTTTTGGCTCATAAGTTACCATTTGTTTTTAGAAATCTTTTATTTACGTATTTTTTGGTTTTTACTGTACGTTTTAGATCTCTTTAAATTGTTTATTTTAAATACTTTTTATAATTATTTCTTTGAAATATATGGCTTAACTTGCATGAAAGATACATTCCCAACATTATGACCGAATTTTTCTCATACTGTATTTGTTAAATTACAGTGACTCCCCCAGCCCAGCGAGTTCAGTTCATACTCGGCGAAGATGTGGACGATGGCACACATGTGTCCCATCCCCTATTCTCTGAAATGGGGATGTTGGTTAAGGAGGGCGACGAGATCGAGTGGAAGGAGACGGCTCGATGGATCAAATTCGAGGAGGATGTGGAGGAGGGTGGCAATCGGTGGTCGAAGCCCCACGTGGCCACCCTCTCCCTTCACTCCCTTTTCGAGCTGCGTCGCCTGCTGGTCAATGGCAGTGTAATGCTGGACATGGAGGCCAACAATCTGGAGGTAATGGCCGATCTGGTCTGCGACCACATGGTCAGTGCGGGAACTTTGCCACCCGGAGTCAAGGACAAGGTCAAGGATGCCCTCCTGCGACGACATCGTCATCAGCACGAGTATGCCAAAAAGACGCGTCTGCCGATTATTCGCTCCCTGGCCGACATGCGCAATCATTCGTCATCGAAAAGTGAGTATGGGGTTTTCACGACCACTAGGTAACTCTAAGCTCATCTCGTTCGTTTGGTGTGATCATCTGTGATCATCTGCGAGTCTAATACCATCACTCAGCTCAGTTCACCTAGGATCATTCTGTCAAGTGTCTAAAACTCTCATCCGATCCGAACAAATACTAACAACTCAGACCTGGGTAAGAGCAGTCCTCTGCACTCACTGCATGGCTCAGCGGCTGGCCTGGACCTCACTGGAAATTACCAGACACCCCTCTGTGTGTCGAGTAAGGATCAGCGTGGTTGCTATCTCGCTGTTCCCACAGGTATAGCCTTAGAACTAGAGAACCCCCATCACCACTCTCTCTTAAGCATTCGCTGTAAAGCTGAAAGCCAAAGCCGTAAACATTTTCAGTTGCCTTGCACCTAACAAAAAGCACCCAGAACAAATCCCATGAAAACCAAGAGCTAATTAAAGTTACATCAAGCAGAAATGGAACTCTCCCTTTGAAAATATTGACCCTTAGAGCAGTACAATTTAAGATGCCCAAACTCAAAGAACCCTCAAGTTTAATTAAATTGTATAGTGTAATCATTTAAAAATGTAAAGTTTTCAGAGTGCCCCAAAATCGAACTTTAAAGACAAACTAGCAAAGGACCATCTTTATTAAAAATACCCTAGAATTTTCATTCATTATTCATTAATCAGACATTTAATAGCTAGTAAGTTGGGGTCACTTTTTTAAAAATTAGTGCTGTGCAACGCTAACCAACAATAAATTCGCTCTCGCGTTCTACGTTCACCCAAAAAGCTGACAACTCAACGCATCTAGGGGCCATCGGGGTCACCACCTGGTTTCATGCCGGGGCCTCTCCTCAGCATCAGGCCCAAAATCAAGGACGATCGCAATCACAATCAATGCCAAGTAATAGCCCACCATTGGTTTTAACTGAATTTTCCTGTACCTTTCAAGAGCACGTTGTGTTTATCGATAATTATATCTTGTCTCTGACTCTTCTATTTTACTCTACTCCGTGAACTTTTTGATCTACTCACTATAATCAACTTTACCTTTCAAGAGCTCGTTAGTCCCTTTATATGATGATATACCCAACTATTTGTGCTGTCTATCTACACGATTTACTCAGTTGAACTATATTTTAGCCACTACAACTTTAAAATGAACCATATGAAATATATAGTATGTTAAAAGAAATCTATTCCTTCTTTTTCTCTTGAACTATATCTATCTTCTCTATAGCCCAAGCAATTCTTAGCCACATTTCTTGAATAACTTTTTCTATCATGGTTTTAAATTTAATGAAGTATAAGGATCGTAAGACTTTAAAAGGGAAAACTAAGATTTTTATATTTTGTTTAACAATCTTTGGATTCCGTAGTTATTACTTAACGGTCTGGAACCGTAAACTCCTATATTGATTTTACTATATTGATTTTTTCTATCTAACTATTTGTCTACTATCTACCTGTCAATCTACAAATTTTTTCTTTATTATTGCAATAGAATAACCCCTTATGAAGAAATTTTTCAAATTTTTTAATGTCGAGGGAACAAAAGGCCTATAAACCAAACCTCCAGAAGTTAAAACTTTAAGATCCTAGGCGATTGAAGTGAAAAATGAACCAGATTTCGAGATACTTAGATATCCTACAGAAAACCATCGAACTAATGATAACCCGAAAAAAAACCAACAACACCCAAACATTTTCCAGTTGAAGAGCACACATTGGGGGCCACAACGCCAATTTCCCTAACGGCCAGCGAACCGGGACCGCCCGGAACCAATGGAAATCCAAACCTGAGCACAAATGTCGGCGGCATGGGTCGTTTTCTAACGGTGCCCAGTGGAAAACCCAGCAACAGAACGCTCGGTAAAGACCCAAACTCCAAGAAACCAACTAAAGAAGTGACCGTTTTCGTTATCGTTTACTGTTTGATTTTTCGTGTCTGTTATTTGTTTAAATGGTCCTGAAAAATACATACATTTTTTATTGGTAGTTCGCAGTATTGTACAAAACAATTGGTTGAAATAGGGTATACCAAGGTGGCGAAATTTGCATGAAGGCTGAATTTAAAAAGCAGGAAATGGTTCTGTAGAGAAAAATTAGAATAAAGAGTAAACAGTCCACACACATCTGCACGCTTATCATCTATAACACTTTCAGAATTTACTTTTTTCCAATATCTACTGCATGCTTCATTATCTGTAACAGAACTTAATTTGAAATCTTTTCCAGCACTTTTAGCCGATTCCGAATTTAATCCAATATCTCTTTTTTGCACCTCTTTTTTCGTATGTTTTTTATGTTGTTCCGTTGTAACGTGTTTGCCTACATGTTGTTCTTATTATTGTTGTAATACCTACCAACGCACGTAACCCAAAAAAATTAAAATAAATTACAAACACGACACCAAAACCTGCACCCTGTGACCCGAATGCCAACCCGACTAATGCAGAGAAAAAATCTAATTCTAAACACTCGCGGCGCGCACAAAACCTGCCGTCGATCACAGAGGACATGGTCAAGAGCCCGAGCAGCCAGTCGATGGCCCGGCCAGGAAGTGGAACCGAGCTTAGCGAGCAGCAGCACAAGGGCAACACCCACTTCATGCGCAAGATCCCGCCGGGAGCGGAGGCCAGCAACATCCTCGTTGGCGAGGTGGACTTCCTGGAGCGAACCCTTTCCTGCTTCATCCGCCTGAGCCAGGCAGTAGTCCTGGGCGATCTGACCGAGGTCCCGGTGCCAACAAGGTAGGCTGAAATCAGTGATTAATATTGTGCAACAGGCACTCTTTTGGCTGTATCAGTGCTGCCAGCAGTCAGTTCAATAAAAAAGCCAGATCAGTCAAAAAAAAGGCCAAAAAAAGGACAACAAGTGTAAAAAAAGGACAAAAAAAGGGCCAACTTTTTTTTTAACAAACTTATGTTATTAGGTTTGACTTTTTTTACTTCAGATTCACATATGTCATGATTATTTGTTAGCGGACTCAAAACTTGCAATTAAACATAAATTTTTGAAGGGATAACATGAAATTTATAATCTAAAAGTAAGCTCTTCTCGTACATGTTTTTAAAGGTTTTTTTTCGAATACTTTTAAGAAAAGTGATTAAAAAAACATCATAAACTAATTTATTTAAATCTCTTTTAAATTATTCATAGCATTTGGTAATTATTTTATCTAATAGATTTAATAGCCTTAAACAAAATTTTATGCAAAATAGGATGTAACTTTTTGAGATGGATGATTGATTTTGAACAGTTTTCATGATTTTGGTGGCTAGTGGTATAAGCACAAATGTGCTTGACTTAGCTCCTAAAGAGAAGGTCATTTAGTTTTTGAAATCAGGATGATTCAAGCACAAATCATTCAACTTTTCCTAAAAAATTTATTTGTAAAAAACGGCCAGATTTCCGGACAGGGGCTGTTTGAAATCTTTTCCGGCTAAGGCCGTTTTAAAAAGGACAGATCTGTCCGGAAAAAGGAAAAATTGGCAGCACTGGACTGTATACCATTTTTGGTTAGATCAACATTTTATAAAAAAAAAATATCTGTCCTCCTGTGATAAAACAAATTTCTCGCGAACTCTAAAATTTTATATGGTCGCTTTGTCTTTACCACTTTATGGCTTATAATAAAATATTATGGTTTTAAACTGGTTCAACAAAAAAAATACGTGCAATTTAGTGATCGTTTATGCACTTTACGATGGCTTTAAAAATATACAGCTTGACGGAGAACTATTATTAAGACTTGTCATTCACCTGTAGAGTTCAGTTAAAAAATTTATACGATTCTATGTATATGCCTGATATTATTTTTAAAAATTTGTTTACAGATTCGTCTTTATTCTGCTTGGCCCGCCTGGTAGTCAGAGTAACTTTCATGAGATTGGTCGGGCAATGGCCACCCTAATGTCAGATGAGATCTTCCACGAGGTGGCCTACAGAGCCCGTAAGCGGGATCACCTGCTGTCTGGAGTGGACGAGTTCCTGGATGCGGTTACAGTGTTACCACCCGGCGAATGGGATCCCACCATCCGGATTGAGCCCCCAGCGGCCATTCCCTCGCAGGAGGTGCGAAAACGTCCCCCAGAGTTGCCCAAGGAGGAGGTGGACGAAGAGGAGGAGGAGGCGCGTTTGAGGGAGGAAAATGGGCTGTCCAGGACGGGTCGACTCTTTGGAGGTCTCATCAATGACATCAAAAGGAAGGTTCCCTGGTACATTAGCGACTACAAGGACGCCCTATCCATGCAGTGTGTGGCCTCCTGGATCTTCCTGTACTTCGCCTGCCTCTCCCCGATCATCACCTTTGGCGGTCTTCTGGCGGAGGCCACTGGCAAACACATGGCTGCGATGGAGTCACTGGTGTCCGGGTTCGTCTGTGGCATGGGCTATGGCTTCTTTTCGGGTCAGCCGCTGACAATTCTCGGGTCCACCGGTCCAGTTCTGGTCTTCGAGTCAATTATCTACGAGTTCTGTCTGAAGATGGGCTGGGAATACATGACGTTCCGGTTCTGGATCGGCATGTGGGTCGCCGGCATTTGCATCGTCCTGACCGCGATTGATGCCAGTGCCCTCGTCTGCTACATCACCCGGTTCACCGAGGAGAACTTTGCCACCCTGATCGCGTTCATCTTCATCTACAAGGCCATTGAGAATGTGGTTGTTATCGGAAAGAACTTCCCGGTCAATCAGGGGATATACGACTGTGTCTGTACCCCGCCAATCGGAAGCAATGCGAGTGTGGTCGATTATGCCAAATACAACTGGGATCATTGTGAGGTACAGTAGCCTGTAGCGTAATTATTTTTCGTGTTTGCCTAAAAATTCTTTCAGACATTTATTCATATTGGTTTACATTTTTATAATAAAATCCCTATTTTGTAGTCCTACAACGGCACTCTGGTTGGCGAACAATGCGGCACTCCACCCACCGAGAACGTTTTCCTAATGTCAGTGGTACTCTGCACCGGTACCTTCATCATCTCCACCATCCTAAAGGACTTCAAGAACGCCCTTTTCTTCCCGTCGATTGTGCGCCAGTACATCAGCGATTTCTCCGTGCTGATTGCAATCTTCGCCATGAGCTTCTTTGATTATTCCCTGGGAGTGCCCACCCAGAAACTGGAGGTTCCCAACGAGCTGAAGCCCACGCTGAGCACCAGGGGCTGGCTCATCCCGCCTTTCTCCGAGAGGAATCCCTGGTGGTCGCCGATCATTGCCGTTTTCCCAGCCCTGCTTGGAACTATCTTAATCTTCATGGACCAGCAGATCACCGCCGTTATAGTGAATCGCAAGGAAAACAAGCTGAAGAAGGGCTGTGGCTACCATCTGGATCTGTTTATCTTGTCAATTCTGATTGCCATTTGCAGCATGATGGGTCTGCCTTGGTGAGTGGTTTTCTATTCTTCCTGAGACTATAAAAGTGTTTAAAAAAGAATTTGCATATGCAGATTTTTTGATGTTTTTCTGATAACCTAAGAATAATATTCGTTTTTTTTGGCACACAAAAGTTTTCAAGATTTTAGGTCTTCTTGAAACTTTATTCTCCACATTATTCTCGATAATTTAGTTAATGACTTAATATAAATTGGTTTTTCAAAGGACTATAAACTAATGTTGTTTTTCCATTCCCAGGTTCGTGGCTGCCACCGTGCTGAGCATCAACCACGTGAACTCGCTGAAGCTGGAATCGGAGTGCTCAGCCCCTGGCGAGAAGCCACAGTTCCTGGGTGTGCGCGAGCAGCGGGTGACCCACATAATGATCTTCCTGACCATCGGGGGCTCCGTGCTGCTGACCCCGCTGCTCGGTCACATCCCCATGCCGGTCCTTTTCGGCGTCTTTCTTTACATGGGAGTGGCCTCGCTCAAGGGTCTGCAGTTCTTCGATCGCATACTGATCATGTTCATGCCGGCCAAGTACCAGCCGGACTATATGTTCCTGCGCCAGGTTCCCATCAAGCGCGTCCACCTGTTCACCATTATTCAGCTGGCTTGTCTTATTATCCTTTGGCTGATCAAGTCCTTCTCGCAGACCTCGATCCTGTTCCCCCTGATGCTGGTGGTAATGATCGGCATTCGAAAGGCCTTGGATTTGGTATTCACTCGTAGGGAGCTGAAGATCCTGGACGACATAATGCCGGAGATGACGAAGCGGGCGGCTGCAGACGATCTGCATAAACTGGACGCTGAGGTGGGCTTACTGGCGCGCATTTTCCCTTGGGGAAAAGGTAGTCGGGGCAGGGTGGTGACCAAGCCGCAAGATGGTGGGGCTAGTAGTGCGGGTAGTGCCGTTGGTTCGGGTCTCATCAACTGCACCACCTCAAATGCAAATGAGAAGGAGTTCGAGGCACAGAGCAGTCTGCTCAAAAAGTAGAAAACACAGCACACGCACACACCCAGACAAGCACACGCCCACACTAAAGCAAAAGAAAAACCCATGGACCAGTGCTGCCCATTTCATTTGCGTTTGCAGTGCTGCCAAGTCCACCGCACAAACCCAACGATTGGCGATAACCGCTTCGATGGTTACAATACCGATAAACTCAATTATTTAGAGATTTTTTGATTAATTTGCATTTTGTCGGTCTTGATACATTTTCGACTATTATAGTTATATATCCATGTATATGCTTACTCTCTGTTATATACGTTTTTATCATGTCTTTAACAGTATTTTATGTAAATGTTATCCCCCTACCCCATTTTAATTTAAAACTATAGCATGCAGCTATTTTGCATTTTGTTTTTATATAAACGATTATTTTTGATAAACATGTTATAACTATTTTTTGATCCTATGCTAAAATAAAACGCTTTTAGACCACCTGTAAATGCCAAACCTACAATACAAAAGAAATTATGTGGTTTTTCGTAGTGCAAAAAATGTGTTATCTTTCCAAACCTACTCTTAAACTACTCTTACCCTATATATACAACTATGATATTTATAAATGTAAATGAAATTCTAGCTTAAGTCATAATTAGTCACGCGTTTACACTGTACAACAAGTACCTAAATGTATTAAATGAAACCTGTTATGTTATTTTATAGTCATCGGGTCGAGTAACTAACCAGAGACATAAACACATTGTAGCGAAAGTTATTGTAACAATGTCATAGGAAAATCAAAAATTGCAACACAAAAAAACTAAACAAATAAAAATAAAACAAAAATTTGGCATAAATCAAAATTTGAACACACGTCACCGAATTGGCTTTGACACAAGAACACCGACTTAGGCACTCACCCTTTTATTTAGCGAGCTCTCTCTACTTCTTTCTACTCACCTATGCAATTTTAGACCAGATATGCTATACCTTTTTTTACTTCTCCTTTGATCCCTTTCCGAGAGCTGTTTTATGGTCCCAAATCTTTGCAAACTGTGCCACTTTTATATTGAAGGACAATCATCATCAGCATCCCCCGGGAGCTGGTTCCGGGGCCAACTATAATGCCGATAAATCAGGTCCCACTACCATTCACATTCCCCTTTCGGGAAATAAGCCCGCTAACAATGGACCAACAATAAACATTCCCCCTGAGGCTGTTAATCGCACCGCTGTTTGGCAGCAGATCAACAAGGACGGCATCTCGGAGCAACTGATCATCCCGGTCACCCTCAAAGTTCGTCAGATCAATGGCAACCAGTAAGTGTTCCCAATAGAAAATCACCGGGGTCCAGTCCAAAATCAGAGATCCGATCAGATCACCCACTATTTTTTTATAAGATGCTAGAAGTTTTTCTCGCTATTTTGTATATAAATTATACCTACATATCTTTCCTTTCCTACGCTTAACAATAGATTTCGAATTCGCCCATAAGCATTTAATTAAAAATTAAACTGAAATATAACTAAAAAAAAAGGTAGAAGGAATACACGTTTTTAATATTATTAGAAGAAAGAAATCTGAATGAAATATGTATAGAACCGGATTGTTCCTTTTATTTTTCTGAGTTTTGACTTTAGGAAAACCAAAACATCTACTTAAACATTTTAGGATTACACAAAATAATACTGAGGATACTTAACAGAATTTTCCTTTGTTTTAGAATGGTTTTTAAATTTCAAACTGTATTTTAGGGTGGGCGAATTCCGATTCTCTTTTCTACTATTTAATCATTCATACTCGTCTTCGCATTCCCCGTGTGCCTCCCCCTTCTCTGCAGTGCCCCCCCGAGTGCCGCCCTCTCGCCACGCCTGTCGCCCATGCACGAGGCAGATGAGTACAGTGAAGCCACGACGAACAGTCCGGGGCATCCACCGGGAGCTCAGCAGCAGCAACAGCAGCAGCAGATCAGCAATTGCAAGGAGGCGGCCGCCAAACTCGAAGGACCGTCTTTGGTCCACAGCCAGATCTGTCCGGCCAACATAACACCCGTCTAAAGCTGCCGGAAACAAAATAGATTTAAACCAAACAAAGCACAAAGAACCCAAAACACACACATCTATCTATTTGTAGTTGGTCATTCACAACCGTATCATAATCTGTATTTACTATTTATCGTAGTAGTTATCCAAGGGAAGTTTTTGGTAACGATTTTTAGCTGTGCCAGTAGAGGGAAAAACTTTGATTTGGGGCTCAGGTACAAGTTATACAAGTATTACTTATATGATAAAAAATTACGATAATCTGTAGTCAAGCAAACCATTCCAAATATACACTTTTGAAACGAATTTTATAGAGTCAATTCAAGCCGCAGAACACAAACCATCGGTGATCCGATGATTTTTCAAGTTTCCTATTCCATACTTTGACTTGGTTAGCTAAAGAAAGTTGTACGTTACATGGGGCTTATCGAACTGTGATCTGATGGGAATATCTTGGGGGTGGGTTGTTTAAGAAGCGTATAATTTAGCCTAGCCAAGACAAAGCTGTAAACAATTGTATTATATTTTACGCCTTACACTTAGTTAAACACAGAAACACACTCATCCTATCCGACACTACCGAAAATATATATATACAATATAGACAACTATAAATATTAAATAAAAGTGGCGAACAACTAATAAGTCACAAACAAATTGCAAAAATAAAACTGTATCTTTCATTTCGTTATTTTTGGTATGCATCGTTCGTTTTCAGTGTATTTTGTGCTTAGTTGTGAGTGTTGAGTGTAGCACCTACTGCTCTCAAAATCTTTATCTCTCAACATTCATAAATAGCACCTTATCGAGTTCTGCCTGTCTTACATCAAATCAGACATTCATAAATATTGCGAATCAGAGTTTGCAGAATATTATCTTCGTTTTTAAAGACGGCTTTTCTAATTTTGTTGTTGATTAGCAATAATAAGGAGTTGAAACTATTTTTTGCATTTTGGAACTTAGATAATTAACATTCTTTTATTGTCAGTTTAAAATTAACGATAAAGAACACATTTAGTTAAAAGTTTAGTGATCTTCAAACTCTGTTTCAAAAAGTCAAACCATTATAGCTTCATTAGCATCGTGTTTGATATATATCTGTATGTGAATCTTCTAAAATATATATCCCTTGATATTAAGTGTGTATGTAAATAGATGAGCCAGTCTAGGTTATTTTTTTGTACTTTTACCCCTAGATCACGTTATTAATGTTGAATTTCATTATTGCAGAACCCAAAATTTAATACGTCGAAGCAATTGTGGCGTGGATATCTTACACCAACAGAAACATCCGTTTGAGTCAATGATTTAATTTAATTTTTAGCGTATTTCTGTGTACCTGTGTAACAATTATGTGTGTCTATAATCTGTCAAAAAACTTATGATGTCTATGTACCACCACCGTCCCTTTTTGCGTAAATATACCTTAAAGTGCGATTTGTGGCACAAAGTAATTGTCTGGCAACATATCAAGTGACAACTCGAAACCCAATCTTATACAATCCACACTAAAGGAATTTGTTGAAATAAATGTATAAAATAAAGTTGAATTTTTTTAAGGGGAACATTTATGTCTACATTTTTTCAATAAATAAAGGTTACTGTCTAACAGATTGGACTTAAATTGAAAAATTGTACGAGGGAATCATTTTTAATTTAAGTTCTGTGATCGTAAGAGGTAGGTATTAAAATTCTTGAGAACTTAATTCGTTTTATTTAAATTAATAGCTGTGGATGGCCGTGCACGTAGTGACAAAATTCACCGAGAGTGTGCGAGAGGCGACTAAATACTAAGCAGAAGCGATAATCTGCCACCAGAATTTACAATATATTCAACAAAGGTATTTTTAATAATGCTAATGCCTCTGTAAGGATTTTACCAGCAGATTGCAGATTTTTTCTAGTTCTTAGAAAATCGCTGTAATAATACCGAAATTCGTATTTTTGGTACTTTTCAAGGCCAAAAAAACCTTATCCCAACGTGTCCCAAGGCTGGAACTGTTTGTCATCTGTAGTAACTTTTTATATTCTTATTCTGGTTTGTGTCTCAACGTTGGTTCAGGACTCAATACCGACCGAACGAAAAATTATTTTCTGAAGACACTTATTCGACCAGTGTTGTTTTAAAAATATTCAAGATCAACGACAAGTAATTCCCAGCACAAATAAAATACAATACATTTTCTTTTAAATTTGTCATCATTTTTTATTTATAAAATTAAAAATGTCTTTAAACAAACAAAAATAATAACTAAATGAAAAATTCATAAAAAATGTTGGCTTACATTCAGTTTTGTATTATCATTCTATTATTCTTTCGGTTCGTGTTTTGAGAGATTTTACAATTGAGAAATAAGAAACCTATATTTAGCTAAATATATAAATCAACAATTTAAAACTTATAGGCAGCTATTTAATATGTTGTATTGTAGGCCAGTTATAGCGGCTACACATAAACACTAGTTGTAGGATTGTTTTCGGAAAAGGATCTTGACCTGCCTGTGTTTGTTGCTTGATTGGATTTGCTTTCCTGTTTTTGCTATGTTTAATGTTATTTAAAAATTGCACCGTCACCAGTTAAAAATAGTTGCTATTTTTCCATATGTATACATCTTTTTTATATCTATGGGTTCGTTATCATTGTTATTAAAAATAAATTTAGCTAAAAAGTTTTACTTGGCCTGTGTCTCTGTGTCTTATCGATTTGCTGTTGTCAAGGGTCAGTAGAATTTCTTTCTTAGTCAAGTTATGCTTCATTCTTTTGATTGGAATACTTTTCGAAATATTTACACAATAGCTGAGAGAGTATAGTTCCTTGATTTTGAGCAATATTTAGTCGAGAGCTGTTCTTGTTGTAATGCAAAACTTTTACTAAATCTAAATTTAATTTAGAACTTAACGTTAAACCTAGAACTAAATGCAATTTATAGTACAGTTTTGCTTGCTTTGCATATTTGTATATCATATTGGTAGGTACTACATAAATATTTTATTTAATTGTATATTTTTTGTAGCTACATTTATAGTATTTACATTTTTTTTGTTAAGTTCTCTTTTCAAAGTAGTTTATAAATATTTTTACACTGTATTTATGATATGCGTGCAATTTTAATCAAATTTTTATTTTTCCTTTGTATAATGATTATGGTTTAGAAGCATTATCGTGTAGTTTCCTTTTGTGATATGAAGAGCGCAATATTTTGGTACAAAGCAACATGATTTTCTGATATTTTTATAGCCTTAAGAAGGTGCACGGAAGGAACAACCCATGAAGTGACTTAAAGTTTAAATAAAAAACAAGAGCGAACAGTTGATTTCCGCAAGTACAATTCTAGCTAGGAATGTCGTGTGCTGGGATTTGGTGAGGATAGATAAGAACCTTTTTCATCACTGTAGTATTTAGGTTATATTATGTTCTGCTATGACACACTTGTGGCAATTGCTTGGCTTGCATTTGCTTGGGTTCAAAATATGTACTCTTTAAATTATATTCTGCGAAGCACAAAACGTCAGTTAAATGCCAATTTATTGGTACTTGGTCGAAGCTAATGTAAATTTACATTACAATTACATATACCTAGATAAATCTTAGAACTGCCTGCCTATATAAACACATATACATGCATATCATGTAAACAGATAAATCTAATGTTTAGTACTGACTCTCACGCACTCACACACGCGCATCAAGATTTTGGGAAGACATCCTGCCGCCGGAGAATTCTCCAACCGCAAACACATTCACGCACACATAGAGATATTTGGATAGAGAGAACTTAGATCGAAACGAACTAAGGCAAATTAAATGTCAAAACAAGAGCCAGCAATTGGAAGTTCTCAGTATAGTTAGTAGGATCCGTTTAGTTTAGTTGTAGTCGGGCGTCCCTGTGCCATCCAGCTAGTGAGCCTGCCACTTGAACTTGGACTCCATCAGCCACTGTTGGCCCTTTCCGTAGCTGCAGGGCCGCAGCAGCGGTGTGTTGGCATCGTCCCTCGTGGCCCTCTGCAAGCACTGACCCGTGTTTGTGTGGCGTATCCATTTCTCCTGCAACATAAATAAATGGTTAAAAAATATTTCTAATGTTTATTATTTTTAGTATTTAAAAACATAAAAACTTTTGAATTTTTTGAAGCCGAAATCGTTAAAAATTTAACAAAAAAGGAAAATTAACATTTAAAATAAATCTAACAAAAATGTATTTGGTGCTTGCTATGTAAGTCGTGCTATTTTCATCAATACTCACCTCCGCATCGTAGACCCACTCCTGATTGCCGCCCATGTTGTGGCAACGCACCATATTGACGGGGCCGTTGGAGCTGGATGCGTCCAGGCACAGATCGTCAGACATGATCTGCTGGCGCTTGGTGTAGGCAAACACCTGATTTCCACCCAGGCCGTGGCAGTAGCTTATGCCAACCTTTTCGTTGTACTTCCTGCCCATTGTGTCCAGGCAGGTTTCCGTCTCCGCATTGCGGATCTATTTGAAAAACCAAATTTTGAGTGCAAAAAAATAAGTTTAAGTTAAATCTTCAACTGACCTCTCCAAGGTAGTAATAATCCAATGGCATTAAGCTCTCGGGGTAAACGTTCTCCAAATACCAGCGGAAACTCTTGCATTTAAGTCGATCACGCAGAGCTTTGCGATCGCTTACATCGCCAGCCGAAGCTTTGCGAGCTCCTAAAGTTTTCAAAAAAAGGGAAATAAAATATTTAGATTAATATCGCATATTGCAACTATAAAAAACATCTATGCTGGCGAGTGTTTTGTGTATTAGGATCTAGGTGTATGTGTTTGTTAGAAAGGCAAGTTAGAAATGCTTTTGTAGTCGAATATATTTACAAAAGAATTTGTGCGGGTGTTGGGTAATAAACATAATATAACTAAGCAACCGCAACATTTCTTGAAATATAGTAAACATGCTTTAAGCAAAACACTAATAAAGCCTAATAATTACAAGCTTTTTAAATTACACATTATTAGGAAGGCTCTTAAATATAGGCTTAAACATAAAACACATATCATGGGTATAAGCGCAGTTTTTGTTTAAATATATTAAAAGCTAACACAAAAATCCATAACCAGTACAATATAATTACTTTGAGTTTTGTTTAGTTAAAGTTAGTATACAAAATATAAATGTAATAACTGGAATTTAAAGAGGGAAACCTCTTAAACAAGTTTCCAATTTCCACTCCCACTAAATTTGTATATTTTCAAACCTTTTCGTGACTGTTCCTAACAAAAGCATAAAGCTTTTTGGGGGTGATGGAATATGGGTCGCAAAGGGGGACAAAGACAAAAGGCATCAGGTGTGTGTATAAAGGGAGCGGAAGAAACAAGACCAAAACGGAACTAAAAATGGCACAAACAACACAGAGAAAAAAAATGGGAATCTGGAACCAATAAAACAAAAACTTTTTACAAATAAAAGATAAAAGGTGAAGAAATAAAAATATTTCGTGGTTGGATTCAGTTGATTGATTGGTGGATTGTTAAGTTTTTTTTACTGTGGATTGAATATTGGTCACGGCCATGCCATAAATCATAAATATTGATATAAATATTTATACGTGTGTAAATAGACATTGCATAATGCAGGGCGTGCTGCTTGCTCGAGATAAATATAGTAGTTATGTATGCAGAGATTTACGGAACAAAACATTATTTAAGAGACAGACAATAGAAACTAGAGAGTGGAGAAAGAACGTGAGAATGAGAGAGAAAGTGGAGGAGCATTCTGTTGTTTGTTTTGTTGGTTTTGGTTTTTGGATTTTTTTTTGTAGTTTGTTAACCTGGATAAAAACTGTAGTAGAACTCTTTCCAGTCGTCCAGCCAAACCTCGACCAGACGGGCATTATTGTGATTGACAATCTCCGTGGTGCCGCCGGGAAAGGTGTACGGCGTAGACTTGCGAAATACGTGACCCACACGGGAGCAGGGCGCGATCTCTAACACGCCGCCACACATCCACACCTGGATTCGCGGCGGTTTTGAGTTGGTGTTTCATTTTTTTTATCGGGTTGTCAGTTAGGTTTTTGTGTGTTGTTTTTTTTTGACAATCGAGCATTTGTTGGTCAAGAAGTGGAGAAGGCAAAAATTGGACGAGAAAGATATACACAAAGATATATAATATATAGAAAGTTTTTGATATAAAGAAGATTTAGCCAAGCCTAGCTTGAAACAAGTTTTTGCTGTACTTCCAGCCCTGAAACCTTCAAGCCATTTAAAAACTATAAAGGGACAAGAAATTGGGCGAGAAAAGTGGCCCCTGTTGATTTGAGGGGCTGAAATCACTTTATTTCAATGAAAGTAAAGCGGCAATTATTCTTTATGTTCGTTTAAAATATTTAACTTTTTGGAATTTTTCAGTGACATATTTTTTTGAATTTACTTCTTTTTTTTCATAAGCACGAAGTTATTATAAATGATGAATTATTTAAAATTAGTTTCCAGAGAAAAGGTAAGGACTGCTTTTGTTGGAATTATTAAAGTATCCTGTAGTTATCTGTTAGTTATTTTCCATTAGATGTTAATCAAACATTTCCCAACCCTCAAGACAACCAGAACTCAAAACATTGTTCAACCAAAAAATTCAACAAAGTATTAAATATTAGTTACAACTTAAAGTAATAAAGTAAATATTATAATTAATTACCAATCGGTCGAATACTTAAAGCATAATTAAAAAGCAACAAGTTAAGTGTTAAGTTATGTTTAGCTTAGGGTTTCAACTCGTTTTTACTGGATGATTGGATTATAACTGGATACGTTAATACCTAAGCATATAAAGAATTCAACATTAGTGTTTAGTAATTAAGGGTCATGATTATATTTCTTAGTTAGCTGAGCTTGATTCTTTGATGAACGGTCATGAAAGAGAGCATAAACATGAGCATGAAGAAAACTGAGAAACTGAGAAGAAAGAACATTGAGAAGAATTTCGTTCGGAGAAATTATAAAAGAAAACATACTAATTAAGATATGTCAGTGCTGTTATAAGAAGGAACAATGATGTGTTTCGACATCGATTCGGGAGCTCTCTGATTTACATGACATATTTAAGGACAACTAGTTAAGTAGGAATAGTTTGTCGAGTAAGTATATATAAGTAGGTGGTTACACAAAATCTTTAGCTATAGATTAGTTGTATGCTCAAAAAACATATCAGCTGGATTTAATGTTGTGTGTTAGTGTTTTAGTGGGGACCTTTTCGAAGAGTGTGTGTTTTTCTGTCTGTTAGCGATTTTTAAGCCAATTACAATTAGATAACGAGTAATTCTTAAAGATAGGAGTTAGATGCACGCAATTTAAAATCGACTTGTGGTTGGAATGTTATTTGACTGTTTTGTTTGTTGATTGTTGGTAGCTGTTGTTTTTTCGAACCTGTGCTCATCGAATAATAGAAATCACGCCACTCGTCCAGCCAAACTTCGGCCACTCGGGCCGCATTATGCAGTACAATTTTGGCCACGCCGCCGGGGAAGGTGTACGGCGATTTGTCGCGGAACACGTGACCCACGTGGGAGCAGGGTATTATTTCTAAAATGCCTCCGCACTGCCAAATCTGCGGGTTATCATCGATGATTGCGTTTGTTGTAATGGTTTGTGTTTGTGAGTAGAAATAAATTTCGTTGTTTTAGGTAAATTTAAAGACTTAAAATAATGTTTCAATAAAAAAAGAAATCTTAAATATATGCAAACTCTAAATTTGTTTTGCGGCTTGGCTTGGCAGCTAAGGAAAAAAAGGTTGAACGAAACAAAAGAGAAAACAGGAAAAGCTATCTGAAAAATGCTTTGATATTGCCTTACACGGAACGACATTTCCAGGTTCTCGCCGCCCCAGATGTCCATGCCTTCGTCATAGGAACCAATCTCATAAAAGTAATCCTTGTCGATGGAGAACAGGCCACCAGCCATTGTGGGTGTGCGCAATGGAGCAGTTCTGTCGTTATTCCGGCGCGCCATTTCTCGCGACGGCACTCGGTACCTGGTAAAGGATTAACGAGAATTAAGATTTCCCGGACCAGGCAGCTTCCTTTCTCACCATCTGAAGTTCAGCTTCCAGTTAAAGCCTCCCCACGTGGAATCCGACGCCGTGATGTACTCGAATGTCTCATCAGAAATCACATCAATAATGGGACACACAACCGTTCGACGATTCTGCACAATCCGAGCCAGCAGAGGCTCTAGCCAACCCTCCGTGCACTCACAGTGGGCATCCAGGAAGGTAATAACCTCACCACTGACATGCTCGGCTCCCAGGAGACGTGCCCGGATCAATCCGGAACGTTTCTCTGTGCGCAGCACAAACGTCTTTACTGGCAGCTTGGCCACATACTCCTCCAACTGTTTTCCCAGGAAGTCTGCAAAGTTAGATAAAACAAGTCTTTTAGAACAACCGATAGCTAATTGTTTGCCGTCCAGTGATTATAAAATGATGTAGACTTCAGGAAAAACCGTACAAATCCATAACTCACCCCTTTCGCTGGCATCGTCAACCAGGATGATCTCCTTGAGCAAAGCACGAGGCGAGCGATTGATAACGCTCCAGACGGTTCGCAGCAGCGTCGTCCAGGCCTCGTTATGGAAAACTATCACAATGGAAGTGGTGGGCAGCTTGGAGGCATAGTGCTTGCGGCGACAACTGAAAGGGAACAATGTTAAAACCAGTTTGAGTATGTCTTTGGACCATCAACTCACCCCTCATGCCTCACATCAGTCAACGAGCGGTTCAACGAGATCATGTCACTGGCCAACAGATTAAACTGGTTCTCCTTGAACTTCTCCTTCATGAGATCCTTCATGTCTGCGGGTATTTTTACCGGCTTGCCCATCTCGCCGGGCTTGCCCTTGGCCTCCTGCACGGATGGCGCCAGGAACCACTTCTTCAGCACCACGCTGGGATAGGTCATCGAAATTCCTCCCGTCGCAAAGCCCTGGCCCATAATGAGAGCTCCACCCGAGTCCCCGTCCAGGGATTTCTCCGTATTGATCTCGTTATCATCGACCAGCTGGTTGTCATCTACCAGGTGCTCGGCATTGGGCAGCTGGTGGAAAATATTTAAAGTTGTATTAAAATAGGCCAGAAATTTAAAGAGGACTGTCTTATGTTATTTGTAACGAGCGTGACTTTAAAATTATTATTTCATTCAAATTGCAATCAAAATGCATTGATTTAAAAAAAGTTACATTTTAATATAAACTTAAGGCAGTCCTCTACCGTCGCGGTTTGAAAAAATAGAATTTTTTTTTTTTGCATAATTTGAAAGAAGACGAACTTAGAAATACGCCAGTAAAAGCGTTTCGCGAAAAAGCATTCCTTCATGGTTTTCGCGACTTGACGTCATGCACTCGCGGCCGTTTCCAAGCGCTACTTGTCTTTAAACGCGTTTTCCCAAAAATTGACTTTTAAATGGATGGTAAGCTTTCACCAGTAATATTTATCGGATTCATCTCATTTTGGCACAATTATTCAGAAAACATGTCGCTATGTTTGGCCGATCGGGATTTTAAAATTTTAATTTTTCGAATTTTACAGCTTCTAAACTATAAAAAACATGGTAAAATTTAAAATTTTGTAAAAAGTTGTATATTTTACAAATTTTGAGATAAAAAAATCCCGATCGGCCAAACATAGCCAAGGTAACAATAATTATAAACAAATTTTACTTTCTTCATTTCTGACAACGACATCGGAAAACCTTGCCACCAAGTCGGGCCTCCAAATTTGAGAAGGACATTTCAAGGTCATCCCAAGGACAACAGAACCACTGGGCATACTTTTGATTAACTGATTTTAAAGTCGACAGATGTACCAATAAAATAAAAAAAGTTCATGAAATTATCTTCAGTAGTTCTTCCCAATCAATTTTGAAAATAGGCTCGAAATTGAGGCCTGACGGTAGAGGACTGCCTTAATGTTAAACCTAAGACTTAAAACCCATAAAGACGCTTTTGTTGAGGGTGCTTCAAACTTATTAATGTGGCGAATATTAAATAATTTTAATTTTAAAGAAATCAAGTCACTTGTGTGAATGCTAGACACATTGTGTTACACACAATTTTTGAGTATTTTAAAAATAAAAATCAGAAAATAATCATTATCGATGAGTTTTACAAAATAAAAATTAAAAGTAAAAGTCATGGCCGATTTGCATAGTTTAAGCGAATGTAAGTCCAATGGTGTAATTGGTTTTTTTGTACGACTCTTCTAACTTAGTGATTTTTTTGATCAAGGAAATCAGAATTAATCATTATTTTCGGTCCCTGGTTATAAGATCTAAAGCTAAATTCTAAGACCCACCTCCACGTCGTACTCCCCGGACCGCTTGCAGCGCCAACCATCCTTGCCGATGCAGTCCGAATAGCGGGCGATGAGGACGAAGTCGAAGATCACCCAGACGAGCGAGGTGAGCAGGACGATTCGACATGTGTTGGAGCGCATGCGTCCGCGCATTTTGCGAGTGAAGGTTGAGAAGGTCATGATTGCCCTGATCTCTGTTAACTATCGTTGGTGGCTATACTAGAGTTGTGGATTACCAGCGGATTTAGACGATCTTGGGTGTTATTTTGATTATGTGGAACTAATAACTTGGTTTAGTGCGGGACGATCATGTTAGTACCCTGTTTTATTGTTGACGATATGTTGATGTTGTTGCCTTATGTTTATGTGTTGCAGTTGGTTGTTTATCAATCGTTATCAGACTTTTATCGCTCCCTCAAGCGTGAAATGTTATTAATTTTGTAGTGGTTGTTGTTGTTGTTGGCACATATGGGAGCTCCACTCGTCTCGTCTCCCTCTCTCTTGCTGTCTGTCTCTGTGTCTCACTTCCACTCTCGCTCATGCTAGCCTTGGGTTCGACCTTGTTGGTTGTTGTTTCTGGACTTTTTTCTGTTGCCGCATCCCCTCAGAAGAGATCGTTATTTCCTTGGAGTCGACTTCCAGGTCCAGTTTCGCCTTGGAAAACTCATTCCCGGACCACTTCCAGTTTTTCCCTGTCAGTTCCCTCCGCTTTTGAAAAATGTGGACCTTCGTTATTATTCAACTGCAAAGAAAAGAAAAAAGAAAACAATAAAAATCATGATAAATCACATTTCCGATAATGAATGGCGGGGGTATAAAAAAAAGGAAAGTTATGATTTCATATCGTTGCCGTGATTTATTTTTATACGTCAGTAATCAAATAGCTTTTTTGTTAGCAAATAGATAAACAGATAATTGCGCTCAATTTATTTTAGTGTTGTGTATTTGTTTCGTTTGTTATTTTTTGAGCCATTTATGACCAATTTGGTAAGGCGCAAACGCTCGCATTTACTGATGATATAAATATTTAATTATGAAGAGCATCTCACTATGAGATAATATTATTTTTACTTAATCCCTTTGCTAATAATTTTGTTGAGTCAAAATTTCTTTGTGCTTGTTTTTTAGCCCTCAGATAAGTAAAGTTAATTGACGTGTACTTATATGGCTAAATATTAACATAAGTCTGTTAATTGCCGTGAGTAATTTACTGTACCTAATCATGTTAATATAAAATATTAACAGTGTTAAAATAATGAGAAACAAAATTTATTAACAATCTTGTTAATAGAAAAACTGAATTAAACAATATTATCGCTCTCTGATATGCTCACTCAGAAATCACGTTCATATATTTGAGAAATTATAAATAGCCTAACTGTTTTTTTGCGATTGTTGGCAATGCATCATTTTCAAGTGGAAGATAAGTAGCTGTCGCTTAAAATTGGACACATTATAGATATAGTTTTATCACCAGGTAATAGAAAGTTTTGGAAATCCCCTAAAATGTTCGCAAATAGTATAAGTCAACCCAACTATTTTATTTCTTTTGTTATATTTTTGACACAAAAAAAGAAAAACAATGCATAAGAGATTTCCATAAATATAAATTTAAAATTTGTGCAGGAAACAGAATAGAATATGAATTCAGACAAGCAGCTCAAATATATTTATTTGTATTGATATTGGCTCTACATTGCATTCCATCAAAAAATCTGCTCTTTTCTTATGTGAGAAAACAACACAAACATTTTCCATGCAAATTGCGAAACTCTGCATCGATAAATCGCATCAAAGCTCAACTTTCAATACCTTTTTTCCGGCTTGGGTCGCAGTTTTTGCTGTGGATCCCACCGCGAAATCTCTGACGCTTTGCACACCAAATGCCAAAGGCAAGGAGAAGTAGAAAGACGAGAGAGAAAAAACCGTTTTTTTCTCCAAATGCCGTTTTGGCCAAAAATTCCATTGACAAAGGTCATAGTCGCAGACAACAACAGCAGCAGCAGCAGCAACAATGCTTACAAACAACAGCAAGACAAGCAGCATCAGCTCAAACAGCTCACGCCAAACAAGCCAAGAGATGTGCAGTGGAAAGGAGAGGAGGAGAGGCAGTTTTGGGCCAAAAGCGCAACAACTCTTAACGGTATTTTGCCGGGGCTTTTACACTACACTCTAAAGGGGTATCACTAACTCATAAAGTCAGCTGTTGAGATCTATTTACGTTTTGTTATACGTCTAAACTTGGTAGTTGTTGAGAAAAATTTGTAAACAAACGACCATATTGACTGATGTATGAACGAATGCAATAAAACTTAAGAATGATTTGCTAACAAATTTTGAACAACAAAAATTATCTAGATAATGCATTTCTCAAATCCATTTTTACCACATAATCTAGATTTTTTCAGAGTTTAGAAACAATATGTTTAAAGACTTCTATTTGGTGTGTCTTCTTTTAAGTTATGAGAATTCTGTTATTCGGTTTTCTGTTGGAATTCCGTTGAAACAAATTACTATGCAACCTTGGAAAGTTGTTAGAAATTTCCTTTTCTACCATAAAATATTTGACAAAAACTTAAAAGAATGGACACAGTTTTAAAAAAAAAATATGTTAAAAATATAGTAACTAGTAAATGATGTCGGAGATAGTAGGATATTACGCCGGAGGTAGTTTTTGAGAATCGGAATTCATCCTAAAAAATTTTAAAGTTTATATACATCAATGTGACACACAACTTTTGTACAACGTTTAACATAACGTTAAATTAAGGGACCATACCCTCTGTAAGGGTATATTTAGCCTGGGTGCTTGATTCACTTCAGTTTTTGCATCTCCCATTTTTTGCACACATAACGTGCCTTTGAATCATTCATAAGGCATGCGACGTCAACCTCGTTGAGCGGCAAACTAGACAAGACTATGGGTCTGGGAGTAGCAGTCGGAAAAACCTGTTTCCCACCATCCGACATCACGTCACGAGTACACGCACACCACCGCCTCTTGGCAAGGCTGCCTGGGGGGCAGATGCAGATGCATAAGTGGGTGGGTGGTGGTTGGGGGGATTGCGCAGGAAACACTCTGCTAAAATATGCAGTTGCATGTGCAAGAGAACCCAAAAGAGGCAAACTTCAGTGGCGCCCACCGGAGAGCCCTTTCAGCCATGTCAAGCCATCAATAATACATTTAATAACAAGGAAATGTGAAATATAAATTTCAGTTTTTATTATTATCCATCGTTTTCTTGGCCCGGTCCATGAGTCAGGTTTCGCGTAAAAGGGTAAATGAAAGCCCACGCTCGACAAAAATGTCCAGGTTCTGAGTGCATTTAAAGTTATCAATAATTCAGAGCAGATTTCAGGAAGAGAACAAATATGGAAAGGCCATCTCATGCTGCTTTCAATGCCCTGAAAAGTTTATGGCTACTCAATGTGATTCCATGTTTGAAAAATGAACCGTACAAAAACTTCCACAATTTATTACGTGATTTAAAAGCTGACCTAAAAAAAAGTTTAGAACAACTATTACCTCATGCCAGGGTATTATAAAAAACCAACTTTACTCGCCTGTCAAAAGGGCTTACAATTCGATTTGGTGTGCTTTTGTCGTATTTTAAATTAATCAAATTGTAACAGCTTCAGTTTCACGGTTGTTTGTGCTGCTGTCATTCATTTGCATGCATATTCCACTAGAGACAATTCAATTACAATTATGTCAAATGAATACATTTACAATTTGTGAGTTCTGCTTGAAAAGCGCATAATTGGTCTGGTAAAATGTTGAAATGCAATTATCCCCACATAGCACTGCAATCGGAATGGATGGGGGGTGGTATATGGGGCGAGTAGAGCAGTGGATGTGGTAGTCACGCTTTGTGAACTGCTAATTGACAGGTAATCAGTTTAACTGCTGAAAACACCAACGAAAGCAAACAAATATTTTGTAAAGTAATAGTGGTTGTGGAAAAACAAGAGTGAAATTCCTATATAAATTTATAAACGTCAACAAACTTCACACCTATCTTTAATTACAATTTAATGTCAACATAACTGATAATCATATTTATTAAATTTACGTTAGAACTCAGTTATAATTAAATTCAAAGCAGTTGGAGCTACACGATCTCGATATGGCATATAATCAAGAAAGCCAATAAGAGCTGGAGGCAGCAAATGTGAGCACACTGTCACAGTGTTTTCTCACATTCTGCGTTTTGAAACATTAAAAAGCAAAAAGTTACTGACATATTTTGCGTTATCAATTAGCCACTTCTAATTATCAGTTGCATCTAGTAAAAATAATGGTTTTCTTCATTGCTTTTGCAGAAATTTGTATTAATTTATATTATATGATTTAAGTGCACAAAAACCTGAAACAATGATTTTCAATAAAGACAGTATACTGAGATAAGGACAACATACATATGTAGGAAGCTGAGTTGGTTTTTCAGATTTCTTCAGTGACACCCACGCTCATATAAAATAAACAACCTTTTGTAAGAGGAAAATCGCAGAGTTTATTGAAGATTCACAGTGCTCAGCAGTAATGTAGTGCCAACTCTTGACTCACTGTTCAGTCACAGCGTCGACAGCAATTGATGATTTATGTACGACAATCGACTTCAATTGTTGCCGGCTTCTGTGAACTTGAGCTCTGATTTCTGTCCCTTTCTGTCTCTCTCTTTCTGGAAAGCTGTACCCTTCTCTTTCCATTCGTGGGTGGCTCTGATGATAAGGATTGAGCGTTTGTTTACTTCAACCTTTTCCTTTGCTTTACTGCAATGCGCCAGCTCACATTTTTTCGTAATTTAATTTCCCTGGATTTTAATTAAAATAGAGCGCACCGCGCGCGCTCAGCAGTGTACAAAAATTCGCAGCACGTAACATTGAAAAACTGTCAAACTGCCATAAATTGAAATATTCCAGTGGTACCCTCCCGTTTTATCTTGGCCCCTTCGCTTCTATCTTGGCCACATAGCGGAAGCTAACATTTTTTACAAGGGCCCAAAGAGTGGGTGGCGGGTCGAGAATGGCGTCCGCTGAAAGCTTTTCAAGCTGCGCTGTTTATTGCCACTGATAAGGCGGCTGGGGGCTACAAGGGGCGTGGCAGGCCATCTATGTACAGTAGTTGCTCGGAAAATTTAAAACTTTTTGCTTTCAAGCTGCTTCTAATTTGCCAAAACTTTTTATTTTGTGAAGCTAAGCTCGCAACTGAGTTAAAACTTTTGTAAAATGTATATAAAATGGGACAAATTTTCATTATAGCATGATCACTTAGCATTTAGATTTTAAAACATTTTATAAAAATTAAAAAAAAATTGTTTTTCATAACAACCATAAAAATGTACTGCTATGATTGATGATTTCCATTTAACGAGTTTTTACACATAAAATTAAAACATTACTCCATTAAACCCTTTTAATATTGTCATTTAAATAATTTGTGAAAAAATAGTTCGGTATTAACTGATTTTTGTTATGTAAAAATAGGAAACCAAATTAAATCTATATTTATTGTAATAATAATAAGCTATTATTTAAAAATTATTTAATTTAACATAATTTTAAAATTATTAAATTTTTTTAATTTTTTTGATACTAATAGCGAACACTGTAGATGAGCTTGTAAGCGTGTTTCAACTGCACTTGTGCCCAAAAACACTTAGCACGCTTGTTGAGTGTGTGGCCCGCACTTAAAAAAGCGCACAGCAATTAATTTGATGAAAATCTGTGTCAGCTTTTACAAGAAGTTCTCAAACACGAGGCGGAAGCGATGTGGCGGAGGAGATGGCTAAATAATGTTAACAGATCGAAACTGTTTGTAGGTGACGTGTGCTTTCAAAATGACACCCATCAAACACAATTTTATTAAGCACTCGGAAAAATCTGTGCATGATGGCAATCAATTTGTAGTAATTTATTAATGAATTGGCGGCTGTGCTCGCAAAGGTCACGTCCCGCCTGTGACAAAAACAATCAAAAACAGCGGCAAAGCCAATAAACGAGGGCAAAAACTATTGTGACAACGCTTACAAAATGAAAATGTAACACAAAATGCAATTAAGTGCAAAAAACAGCAAAACAAACCAGTTGCAGGAAAATAAAAACAAAAGGCGCACAGTGAAAACAATTTGGAAAACGTAGGCAATTAAATGCAATTAATGAAATTGTACAATTAAGACGGTAGTTTGCTGATGACCATTTGACGCCGGACTGGTTTTACATAGCTTTCCATTGGGCCGCGATTTTCCCACATTTACATAAAATCCAAATGGGATCAATTCGTAATTCTTTCACACATAAATCTAAATAAAATGTAGGGAACCTGTAAAAAAAAAAAGACTACGAAAAAATTAGAAAAAAGCTAATAACCTTTTTCTGAATAAAAATCTACCTAAAGAGGAAACTTATCAAAATTAGCCTGCAACACGTCTTAATATGTTGACTAATAGACACAAATAATAAATGCGGCTACTTGACTTTCTGACTTTAATTTGCATACTTCAAAACAGGATCCACACACAAATTCGTCATCTCAAAGCCCCAGCATGCTCCCCATAAATAAATCACCCGACTTAAGTTGGGCAGAGAAAATATTTTGTATAATTAAGTACACTCGTTTGGCGCACACTTCAACAACAAGTCGCGCCGAACTGAAATAAAAAGTTTCACATAAATTTCAGTTGTGTTTTCCTTTGGGGTAAAACTTGTTGTAGGTGTCTGGGGGCCCTGCACTCGACACTTTAATGATCTGTGGCCGACTGCCAGAATATTTGGAGACCGGGAGCTCTGGAGTTCTGGAACTCCGGCTGCCTGATGTGAAAGGCGCGTAATTTATATTGCACACAAATAAAATTTATTTCTGTTTCATGTTGGCATGCAAGAGAGTCGGTAAACCCGGGAATGATACAAATTAGCTCTATAAATACGCCCCACATACACGGGTTCCACAATCCACACAGACCGCTCAACTTCTGGAGTCATAAAAGCAAATGCGATGCCAAGTCCGTCCCGCAGGTTAATGAACTAAGACGACGACGTCGACGATGACGATGACAACGCTTCGCAATTTCAGCTAATAAAATGCTAATTTTTCCTCCTCAGCCGGCGTTTTTTTTTAACACAGTCAAAGTTCGATAAATCGAAATAACTGTTAGAACTTTATTAGATTAAAAAATAAAATTGTTAATAAAAAAATAACATTGTTACTTTTTCAAATAACAGAATAACTATGTAATTATAACTTGGTCATAGCACTTTTAAAAAATGCCGCAGAAAATATGCACGTGTTTTCCAGAAGAAATCATACTAGTGCATATTTTGAGACATATTTTAAAATGTTTTGGTAGTATTTTAGTTTACCTCAAAACATTTAAAGGCCCAGCTTCGTTCAACTTAAAGAAGTTCCACTGTATTGTATACAAAGCTGCTGACAAAATTCAGCCGGGTTTTGATATGGGAACAGCAATTAAAAGAGTCCCCAAAAGGGGCGCGATAAAGGGTTCGTCTGGGGGACGGTAGTAACTAAGTGAGAAAAAAGAGATTTTTAAAGTGAATTGGCACACACATTTAGATTTAAGTACGGTTGACATTAGAACACCGTACACGCAGCTGCTTAAACACCACATTTGTTTGCTGTTGTCAGGCGTAAGGCCTTTTTAAAAAAATATATATATTTAACCCAGTTAAATATAACAATTAAAAGCAATGCTAACTAAATCAGGCAAGTTTATATTAATAACATACAAGTAATCCAATTGGTTGCCCTTTGGTTGGCATCAATCAACACAAATGGACAAAGCCATAAAATTTGCTGTGAAGATGAGACTTTTCCGACGGCCGAAGAGAAAATAAATGACATCGAATTAAATAGGAATTTTCGAGGGGAAACCCGAGAAAAGAAGAGGGGAAAACCTGTCGCCAAACGAAGAGAAATGTGTCGAAATACGAAAATTGACAACTGAATAATGTATCTGGATATGGGGACATTATCATCATCATTATCATTTCCAACCATCAACGGTTCCAGGCTCATAAGGCGGATTCTTGTGCTAATTTCTCTCTCCCTTCTTCTCTTGGAATCTTTTGGCACAAGAAACAGAAAAAGATTTCATGACTCGCATTTTAATTAAAAGTAAATAGAAAGAGAGAAAAGTGGGCAATACAGCAGGACAAAGAGTCAGGGCTTAATGCTTGCCATTTGTACACTGGAAAAAATATTTGTCTCTTTAATCAACATTTATCACTAACTGTGCCATGTTGTTCTGATAAGAATGCAAATTAATATAAAGCTGGTATGATGGCTAATGTTGAAATAAAAAATATAGTAATCTTTAAAAAATATATTTATAATAATGTTCTGTGTATCGAATAGAAAGAAAGGTTAAATGAAGAAAAAGAAGATTCTGCAGTGTTAAATGTAGCAGAAGAGGATAAGGAGGATGAGACGAGAGGCGGGGGCGTTTAGAAAGCAGAAATATGCTAAGCGGTCCCAGCGTTTGCATAGCAATTGCTCATTTACAGCCCTCGAGTTCTTTTTCTGCGCCGTTTTTTATTTAAAACAAACTTTGCTTTTTTTTATTATACCACTTCCCTGCAATTTGTAAAACTTTGCACGAATACAGAGCCGGCAAAAAACCCTGTGCATAAAGGGCAGACAAATAAGTGGAACAAACGAAAAGTTTTTCGAGGTTTGACATTTGGCACAATGGTAATTCTATTTGGACCATCATCATTGGGTGGGCCTGAACTCGGACCCGGAAAACCTCCGGTTTACGTTTACATTGGACCCGCATCATTAATTTGCTGTTGTTTCGCTTTGTTCTGCCTCTAATTATGCCCAGCAGCTTCGTTTATGCGATTAAGCCAATTATGTAATGAGAAAGGTCGATTTAATTAAATGGGAATATAATTACTATTTAGAAAATTTGAAAATGTTGGTGCTTTGTTTGTGTACTGTTGATTAACCTACATAGGGAACACATTATAGTGAAACAAATGACTAATTTAAACAAGATAAGCCAGAATGAAACAGAAACCAGAAAGAATGTTTAAGCATATTGCCATAAATTTAACTTGCTTAGTTTTATATCAACTAATAAAGTTTCAAAAAGGTGCAATTTTGGTTTACAGTAACTCCGCTTAAAATTAACTTCAAGTAACGAACGAAGTGCAACATAAAACATAACAACATAATTCCCCTTAAAATGTTTTTCTTTTCTTTAAAATTTGTATTAATTTTACAACCAGCCTTACAATCACCAGTTTTACCAGCGCAGTTCAAATAAATTTAAATTTAAGCTGCACAAATAAAATTCAATCAACAAACTAGGTTTGCGAAATTAAATCAAAGCAGGTCAGTGAGTTTGCGAATAAAAGCCCCAGCCCGTTCTTATCACAAAATCCAATCACGCATGAACGCACTCAGGAGGGAGTAACAGATGCGACGGGATGCGAAAAGGGGCGTGTACGTGATTCGCCCGTTTTGCGGTTTTTAAAAACCATCGGCACACCCTACTTTCCCCTCTGTCTCTGACGGAATGTCTCCTTATTCTACATTCTCATTCACATACAGACCAATCTCTCTTTGTGCCATTAAAATGTTATTTCCCTATTATTGCCTTGACTTAATCGTTTCCTTGCCAGCAGCCTGTGTCCCCTCTATTCCTCCGATTCCTTTTTTCCGCAATGTCCCACTTTTATCGCACTCTCTTCCCGACTTACAGCCACGTCAGTATAGGGGACAATTGTGTCTTCACAGTAGCGGTCAAAATAATACCATACATAAAAAAGTTTTAACGGTTCTACTTCTACATTTTTTTTTTAATTTAAGTGTACGCTAAAATCATAAAAAGTT